>VXCM01005568.1:0-42435 GCA_014773175.1 Lucifuga dentata
ATGCTTTGGGAAATGATTGTCAGTAATGTTACATGTATGAAAATGAATATATTAGGCTCAAACATGTAAAATGGACGGTATGGTCCTTTAAAACCTCAATGAGATTTGTAATTATGAGTTTAAGTTGTTGATGTAATTAATTTATTGTAGAATTTTGGGGCTTTTGGACCTAAATTAAGCTACTAAAGTGCTTTACTCTGTATTATGCGAAGCAGCACATTCCCTCCATGCTTCCATGAAATTTTTTGGGGAAATTAGCGTGACGTCTGTAATGCAGCATCACCACCACACACAACAGCAGCAACGATGGAACGAAACGAGGAGATTCTTTCCCTTGTTCTGTTTTGGAGTTTTGGGAATATCCTGATCAGAGGTGTTGTCAGAAATTTTGGATTGTGGCTTTAGAATCATCTAACCTTCTCCTTCATTTGGCATCATTAGGAAGCGATGAAGAGATGAGAGGAGAAAATTTTCTTTCTGAACGTCTGAAAGCTGATATCAAATGTTCTGAGGATTCCAAAACCCTTCATGAAACTTGTCAAAAGATTAACGAGCAACAACATTATAACTACTCTGCTTTACATTTTATATTCCAGAAGCAAAGCTGATTGGTTACCTGTCGGTCTGCCTCGTCCAGGTGCTCCTTACTCGAGGTGGAGCTGTTGTCCTCTTCATCAGAACTGTGGCCATCCTCCTCCTCCTCCTCTTCCTCAGAGTGGACGTCACACCTCAGCCAGCCGCTGCTCACGTCGCACAAAGAAAACACACTCAGCACAACAAACGCTAAAGGCACGACAGGAAGTGCAGGAAGAAACGCTGCACCAGGAGAGTTTAGGTGGTGCTGATGTGTAACTGTGTGAGTGTGAAGCAGCAGAAAAAACAATGTGTGTTCAGGAAACACACCTCCCTGGATAAATAAAGCTTTAAAAAAGGGTCACGTGATGGTTTTGTGAAAAAGCAGAGCTTGACAAACAGAGCTGGGCAACATATTGATATAACACCAATATCATGATATGATACTAAGATTGGTGTTTTATTACTCAATTATAGTTGATGAATATAATTTATGAACTCATTCTGAGGTCTCCTATAAGGGGAAATATTAATTATTATATTGTGACACTTATTGTACCAGTATTATTTCACTTTACTTCACTTCCTTAAAACAAACACGACCAATGGTCATGTAAAGTTTTAAAGGACCATACCACCCATTTTGCATGTTTGAGCCTAATATATTCAATTTTCATACATGTTACGTTACTGACAAAGCATACTACTGGAACGGTGAATTAAAAATGTTTTTCCTACCTTCCAGACCTCCATTGGTTTCAGTTCATTCTGCTATTAAAATCAACTTGTTGATACTGTAAACGTTCTTGGGATAGGTAATCCATCATCACCAACAAGACGTGTATTCAGGTTTTTTTAGAAGTTATGTAATTTTAGTGTTTAAGCTCAATAAAAAGCGTGGAGTGAATGTATGCCTCCACCGGGGAATATAGTCCCAAAAGAAGACCTGCGTTTATGGAAAAATTTAAAGGACCGTGACTTCATAAGGCTGTGTAACTATTAGCAGGAGAAACATGGATTTTTAAGGTGGGTGTATCACTTGAATATTTGATTTTGAAAGATTAAGAGATTTAGCAAAATATCAGGAAAGCTGAAATACGGTTTTATCCTTTGGGAAATGATTGTCAGTAATGTTACATGTATGAGAATTGACTATAATGAGGCTCAAACATGCAAAATAGCTGGTATGGTCCTTTAAATGAGAGAGGAGACCAGAAAAAGCAGATCAGAGCAGCAGCAACATGGAAAACTCCCCTAAAAGCTGAGAAAACACACGTGAACACAAACGTGAAAGGGCAAAAAAATACAACAATATTTAGAAATACCCTTCGTGTCAAATGACTACTGTCCCTCCTGGGCCACTGTAGCTGATTTGTGCGAGTGTCTGACCAGGCTATTGTTCCAGTGTGGTCTGCGTAAACAAAATGAAATGAAAATAGCTGAATTTGCATCTAAAGCATTAAAATATCTGCCAACAGCAGCAGCGGAAAATACAAACCAAAATAATGACTGAGGAAGATGTTTTGGGAAGGCGCACACGAAAAAAAGGTGAAAAGGCTTTAGAGCTGCAAAATGCTTGAAAGCTGATATACAACCTATAACTAAATTAACTTTGAGTTCAGACACAGATCTGTATTTGTGATGCTGTCTGTTACTCAGCGTTTAAACTGGTTCTGCAGCAACATGCTAGCACGTCGCTGATGTTTTTATCTGAGACACGCCGCTTCACACATCTCTGATTTGATGCAACGATCCCAGATAAACCACAACTTCAGAAATATAGGACTTTGTGTGTAAATGTGTGTGTGTGTACGTTCACTCCGCCTTCTGTCTGAATTAAACCAATTTATTTGTGAATAATTTGCCATAATAACAGATTTTACCTCAATTGATGATTCAATCATGCAGAATATTTCCTGAATCATCTGGTGAGGCCCTCCAAGTACCACTGCTGGTACTTGTACTTTAGTTTGAGAACCACTTACAGAAATTCTATCAACAATTTCATAATTTATAAGAAAACAGAGCAAGCATTGGTTGGTTCCAGCCTCTTAATTTGAAGGATTTGGTGCTTTTTTTTTTTTTTTTTTTTAAATATATATCGTTTTAAATTTAATAACTTTTTTGGACATTTGTTCAGAAAAGCTAAGTGATTTTAAAGACATAGCTGTGGGTTTTGGGCATTTGTGCTGCACATTGTTGCTCTTCTCTTTTTACAGATTAAAATCAATTAATTGGGGAAATAAATAATCAATAGAGAAATCAATAATGAAAGTAATCAAATGTTACAGCCCTGAAAGCTCAGGATCAATAACAGAAAATTCTCTTTTGCATTCTCTCTCATTAGCATGAGCCGGCTTTCTACGCTTCCTTGTTATTTCCTCATCTCTCATCAGTTTATCTTTTACTTAAAACCAGTCTTCCAAACACACACACACACACACACACACACACACACACACACACACACACACACACACACANCACACACACCCCCTCCCTTTTTTCTCAGCTTCTTTCTCCCTCTCTTTCTCTATAGACGAGCATTCCAACACACTGGCTCAGGCACAGAGCGCCACTTGTTTACTGCCTGAAGCTACTTACATAAACTAAACAGGCTCAGATGCCTGAAAAACACTACACACACACACACACACACACACACACACACACACACACACNACACACACACACACACACCCCCTACCTAACCACTTTGCATACCAGACAGAATTAAGCAGCAATCTCGGTCTTCTTAATTGCTTTAACGGCTGATTTCACGCCGTCGTGCCTCAACGCCACCTTGACCTCGCCACAGAGGAAACAGGAAGCGTGTCACCGATCACGGAATGCCTCAGGACGACAGGCAGCGTTCTGCCCCCACTATCATGGTTCTCAATCAATTTGTAAAAAAAAAACCTTAAAAAGTACAGTATTTTGGTGGCGGGGTGAGTCACTTGTGGATCACTGATTGTGCCTTTAAACGTTTCACTGTTATTCTCTTTTTTTAATTGCTGCTATGTAAACAGATTATTCACATTCTCTGAGAAGAAAACGTCGTTCCAGCCTTTCTCACAGCGAGCAGAGGAGGAAAGCTGGAGTGATGAGGTTAAGAAGAGGCTAAACACAGTGCGAGGAGGAGGAGGAGGAGGAGGAGGAGGAGGAGGAGGCTGGTGGTTGCTGGAGGTTTATTTTCCCTGTTCTAGAGAGCTGTGTTGTGTTTCTGCGATTCTCAGACATTTCCTGCCCCAGCCACTGAAAATAACCCACAGGAAAGCAGCTGACCTGCTGCACATCAGCGCTGGATCCATGCTCAAACAGCCAACACAACCTCACGCTGTCCTCACCTGTAACACACCTGTAACACCTGTAGCTACAGCTCAGAGAACAGGTTACATGTTGAGGAGTTTGTCTGGACTTTACTCTCATTCTCACACACAGGTGATTTCTCCCAAAACATACTACTACAGCGGGACAGTTTAGGAGTTTTTTCCTACCTTCCAGACTGCCTATGTTCTGGTTCATTCTAGTACGCTATAAAAAAAAAAAAAAAAAANAAAAAAAAAAAAAAAAAGACTTGTTGAGACTTTAAATACGCTTGAGGTACATAATCCATCACAACATCTGTTTTTATTTTTTATTTTTTTGTTACTTTATTTTTATATGATGAGTTACTTAGCCAGTAACGTTACATGTATGAAAATTGAATATTAGGCTCAAACATGCTAAATGGGTGGTATGGTCCTTTAATGCTGCAATGCTATGTATGTTTCTGCTATGTAACCTTTGAACTATGAATCATCTTCATGCAAAAAGCGATCTGAGCTCCTTTTTTAGTTAGGAATTTAACGCAGATAATGAAAGCCAATAGTTTCTGGTAGCAGGACAAACAGCCCTGCTTCATCTGATTCCTTGTTTCAACACAGAAGCATTTTATCTCATCACTTCACATTAAAGATTTGTTTGAATTTATTAGCGTAAATGTTTCGTTTTCTTTTAGTATAATTGGGTTTTGTAAAAAGAGAGATTTTGGTTGAAGACATGCACTGTACCTCTCGTACTCGTCCTGGGGTTTTTGGAAGGGATCCTGCACTTCGTAGACGTCTGAATCGGCGGCGTCGGGGTCGTGAGGCCAGCCCAGCCGCGCGCTGTGGAAGGGCAGGTTCATGTACTCTGGGATCTCCTCGTACAGCGGGACGTTCTCATACTCCACCGATCCGTCTCCACCGTCTCCGCTAATATCAGCCTCTACTACGCAGCTGCTCGGCCGCTCCAGGCTTTTCTCGCCCGTGCTGGACTCCACGCTGGTGCAGTCCAGCGTCTGGCCTCCCTTAGCCAGCAGCTTCGGTAACATCTTCACGGACAGCCTGAGCTCCAGCAGCTTTCGGAACGAGAGGCTCCTCTTCTGCTGCTCGGCGCGGGTTGCCAGGTCAGCCGCAGAGAAGGACTGCGCCCTCTGTTTGCCCCCCAGAAGTGGCGCCCGTCCCTTTGGTGGCACGCTGCTCCTCGTGGGAATCTGCCGGCTGAAGAACGTCACGCAGGGTCGGGTGAAACGCCACGATGTTTTCTCCTGAGGAGGCGCTGGAAGCTCCCTCATGGGGGTGCTGGCGTGTGGAGGCGCGGGGGGGATAATGGAGGTTGGAGGGGGTGCTGGGAGGCTGTGTCTCTGAGGTTTCCTGGGCGGAGCTCTTGGCGAAGGCTGGTCCTCAGCAGAAAAGGCCTTCCTGGTGTTGGCCAGAGGCGGGTGGCAGCCGAGTTTTATCTGCTTGGGGAGGCTGTGTGTGATGGGGTAACGCTCAAAGTCGCCGTACCCGTCCTCCTCCTCCTCCTCCTCCTCCGCCTGATGATGCCACTCGCTTCCTTTTTTGGGGTCGTGACTCAGCGGCTCGGGCTGAGAAAGCAGATCTAGAGAGTGGGAGGTGTTTTTGTTTAGGGACGGGGGCGCATGGGTCGACCTGTGGAGGCGAGGCGAGAGGGAAGTCTGTCGAGGAGGGGGGACAGGTGCGTCGGGCTCGTCATCAACTAGACCCGAGTCTTGCTGGTGGTGCGAGTTGTAACGTAGACCCTGTTTGAGCTCTTCACCCTCTGAACTGAGAGACAGACCACCGAGACTCAGCGTCCCCTCGGCCTCCCACATCTCTAGCCCCTGTTTACGCTCCTCTGCCGCCCCGTCCTGGACACTACCCTCCACACAGTCCTGCCTCATCAGCGCTGGCTTCTTGGGTTTTCGTGGGTGAGGGACTGGGAGAGGCTTCGTAGGAGGGGCAGGGACCTGCAGGTCAGGGTCTAACCTGGTGGGAGAAGCTTTAACGCTCGTCTCACCTGTTTCTACCTGAGAGGTTTCTGTGGATGAAGCCACGAATGGTAACTCCTGAGGAGGAAGATTTTGGGGGTTAGTGATGTTGCCTGCAACATCACAGGCTGGTTTAGAGTTGGTTTCAGTCTGTGGATCTGCTTCTGTAACCTCCAGGAACTCTGGAACTCTGCAGGATTCAAGCAAAACACTTTCCTGATGCTTTACCGCCTGCAGCCCTTTCCCCTTATGTTCTTCAATCCTTGGTGCTTCTTTGCTCAACAATCCCTGATCCAAGTGTCTCTGCCTTTGAGGTTTGTCCCTTGGCTTCGGGTGGACATGGTTGCTCATCCTTCCACCTTCAGCCTTCTCTATAACAACTCCCTCTTCCTGGTTTTCCGTTTTGTCTCCTTGCCTCGTCTCGTCGAGTCCGCATCCCTCCGTAGAAATCCCGTTCTGCAGCAGGTCTTCGTGCAAATCGCTCCTGATCTCGGTTGCGTTTCCGTGTTCCAGACACTGGAACGGCGAACAGTCTTGCAGCCCACAGGAGCAAGCGGGAATGATGTAATCCGATTCGCGTTTGTTCGTCTCAGACAAAATCCCATTTTTGGAATTGAGAAGCGAGAGGCTGTCATCTGCGGCCTCTTGGTGGTCCTGAGATGGGGCGAGCGGTGCGCTGGCTTTGGGAGGTGGGGGTGAAACAGAAGGAGGTGACGATGTGGGTTTGGGGATGCATGGTTTGGGGGCAACAGCTGGTTTGGTCCTCTTGAGAGTCGCGGGAGAGGGGTGGGAGACAACAGAGGGCTGGGTGAGAAGACCTGGCTTGGGGGCGATGGGTGGGGGAGAGGGCTTGGCAGGAGCTGGGAGTTTAGGTTTGGGAGCTAATGGAGGCTTCTTCACACCTGTGTGGAGAGGAAGAAGGTGATTTATAAAACAGCAAGCGTTCACCCTCCCCTCCTATCAAACAAATTCTGCTTCAACCTCGCCTCTGATACAAGTACAGACAGCTGCAGGATGGGCTTTAAGGCTAAGGTCAACAGGTCACTCTTGGGGACAAAGGTGATGCATCAAAGTACTGGGGGTGTGAGTAAGTGAAATAAAGTTAGGGATCAAAATAAGGTCATAGGTCAAGGTTTAACCCAAAGACCATACATTACATATATACATTATCTGTAATAACTAACTTAATACTTGATATATTACTTTGAGTTCTTATAATGTCATTAACCTAAAATAATCTTAGATTCCATGTCAGTGGTTGTAGTGTGTACATTTCCAAACTGGATAATCTGATTCAGAGTCACTATTGCATCCATCCTTGGCACATTTGTCTACTCTACTTCTTGACAAATACTAAATTGGATTAGAAGCATGTGATATTTTAGGTATAATCAACATATTTCTGCTGTCTCCCTCATTGATTCTGCGCTCTTTTCATGCTCCAGTTTGTCTTTGTACTAAAACTCACAATTTCAGTTGTTAGATCAGTAAATGTGATCATTTCTGGCGTTTCCTAAGTATTTGTGTTCTTATATCTCTAAAAAAAATCTTGACTGAAATCATTGTTATGATCTCTATAGACAATTTATGGATGACAGAACTAAGTTTGGCAGATATTTCTTTTTGTATTTTGCTCCAATAACCTACAGAGCTGGTCACTCTTTGTCTCTTGATGAGGCATTTTTAATCTCATTGGTACTAACCTACTTAAATAAAGTTTAAATAAAAAATAAAAAAGTGAGGTACACTAATAAAAAGCTCTGGTGTGGGGTTGTAGGCCATATTTTCCGCTCTACTGGCTGAAACTCTTGGCTGGCTCACACCACGAGAAGCGGAGTCATCGAGCGGATGTTTCCAAAAGGCCAACGACCAGAAAATCTCTTCATCCCAGGAACATCCTGCAAAGAGCCTCACTCCAAACTTGGTTAAAAAAACGTTTAAGTTTAATACGCATGGCTTGTTAGTAGAAGTACACATATGTTAGGGCAGAATTGCAAAGCTTTTGGTAATCATTCAGACAAACTCTTCAATTCGGTATATACAACATACATTAAACAACCTTCAATTTTAAATTAAAAGACTGGTTCACCGTTTATTATACCTCAATAAAGCATGGATGGCTGTGCAGAACAATGAGAATCAATCTGAAACGTTAACAGTTGTTGGTTAGTTTTCTACGCGCCGAATTTACCAAAATATTCTAATGATATGAGCAAAACGATGTAAAACTCGTTCCGCCTTTTATAAACGCTAGCAAACAACGGAATTAGCATTAACCCCCTGATATTCCAGCGGAATTTGGCCTGATGCTTTCTTCTACAAGACAACGGCAGATATCGTGAAAATGCAAACCTTAAAAAAAACTTTGTGGCACACATTCATTTCACTGAGCATATCCCTATTTATCCAGGCAAATATTTTTTATTTTACATTACATCTTATCTCTGTAGTTTATTATCGAATTTGACCAGCAACATCAGGGCAGATGTTTTAAGACAAAGGATTTAACCCCCTCCAGCTGCAACAGTGGCTGATGGAAAGGGAAATTTGATTGTTAGGCGTTTTTAGAATGCAATGAAATCGAGGTCTAGTCTGTTCTCTTTTATATATTTCTGAAGGCTGTTATTAGGAAAAACTGTAATTAACTGTGACGGTTTAAAAATAGACATCATGCTATCTTTGGGTAACGTCTGATATGGATAGATGTTTAGGTTATAGCAAAAAAGTGGAAAGGTATTTTGTTTTGAGCAGAATAGGCGCATGCAGAGCAGGATTTTGCTAAATTAGCACCCTCAGGAAACAAACCTGTGCTCATGACTCCCGACTTGCTCCTTTCTCCATGAGTAAATTTACTTTCAATGGAAATGCTAGAAAATCGGCATTTTTTCCTCCTTCGACACCATTATCAGTTTGTAATCCTCTTAAGCAAGAAAACGTGCAAATCCACATCTGTTGTTACTTATTCCACCAGCGGATGCAAGGATAAAAACTTTACGCCTATTACTTTTTTCATTTTTCCCGAAGTTTTCAGCCACGGTGCTCTTTGCAACAGCGTCAAGTCAATCTAAGCAATGACTAGTCTTCCGGTTACAAACTTTACAAATAAACCTCCAGTTAGAACGTTTAAATTATATTTGAGGAAACACGCATTTCAATAGTTTCAGAGTAATCTAAAGCATAAAAATGAAAGTTAAAGTTTTGTTTAAGGTACATTTTGGCTAAATTAAAAACTACTGCGTTTTTTTTTTTTTTTTTNTTTTTTTTTTTTTTTTGCAAATTTGACTTTCAAAACACTTAATAATGTGTGACTTTTATGTTGAAGGCGACATAGATGCATTTCCGGTACTATTTTTGCTAGCTCGACGTAAATCTATTTCCTCCCGTTCTCCGTGGTTGGACCGTTGCCTCTTATGACCACTATGGGGCGCTTTAGCACGCAATAGCACGTTTTACTCCAGACAACCCGTGATGCATTATGGGATTTATAGTTTAATGCTAAGTTTAGCAACCGGCTAACTACCAACTTCTGTCGTGTCTTCTATCGCCTACAACTTCAGAATGCGAGTCGGGCTGCATGTAGATGGCGGACAGCAATGACTGAGGAGTTTGATGAAGATGTGGTATTTGAGGTTTGTATTAGTGCTGCTGTTTGATATCGAAACTTGTAACTAATGCTTTATCATCCCGTCCGAGTTAAAATAGGCTTTAGTTGTACTGTTAAATGACACCTAGCTATCCAGATGCTTAGCAACCTAGCAGGCATGTTAGCCTCACACAAGGTGCAGTGCATTTTTGCCCTGTTGCAGTGCCTTGACAATCGGAAATAAATCCCTGTATTTGGCGTGGTGTTAGCCGTGTGGACTAAGGAGCTTTGGTGGTCATGAGAGGGGCTGAGCTGGCTACTGTACGCCTTATTATTAGTATTTCATCATGACTGCTAGTTAGAGGCGGGGTGGGGTGATCACATCCTATGCGTCGGTTCTGAAAATAAATAAATAAATAAATAAAACCTCACAGCTATCTGGATAGTGACAATATGCACTGCGACTTCGTCTGACAATGCAAGTGAGTATGACGCTTCTCTTTGGGTGTGCAGAGTGTTGCAGAAATGGTACGGAGATGCTCTTGTGCAGATGCTCAGTGTTTTCCCAGCAGCTGGCAGACAACTGATCAGACATGGTTTGATCACGTTGTGACATGGGATGATTTTCTTCCTCTCTGCTTCTTTCATGTCTGCTGTGGTGCTGCCGAGCTTTCTTTACTGAAAGCAAAGAGAGAGAAAAGCACAGAAATGTCTCCAAGAAGATTGTGTTATGCTTAACTAAATATTTCATTTGGACTCCACGGCTGCACAGAATGGTGGACAGTTTACATGGAAGGAGGGAAATAAAAGAGAAGTGGGAGTGCATGCTTGACCGGCTTTAAATTTGTACGAATTTATACATTCACATGTGAAAGCTTTGAGGCTTTAGATCTTGCTTCTCAGAATAGAATAGTGAGAGATTTTGGGTTAGGAGGGAGCATCGACTTGAAGGGAAGCAGGCCAGAGGCCTGTTTTTTATAGACTTACAATAGGACTTGGATTTGGGAAAAGGAGGGCAAAATCAGAATCAGCTCCACCCGTATCAGTGTCATCCAACGCCTCTCAATCATTGCTCAGTTGTTTGTCACCCTCTTTTCTCTCCCTTTGTCTCCCTGCAGAACTCTCCTCTTTTCCAATACCTGCATGATCTAGGGCACACAGACTTCGAGGCATGTCCCACAGCATCGCAAGAGGAGGAATGTGGCGGAGGAGACGGAGACCCGACCTCGCCGGAAGAACTTCGACGGAAATCCTCAGTGAGTGCTTATCTGCAACATCGCACCCGTCACCACTTTTTTCATACGTTATTTTGACATTTGAATAAACTATTTAATTAAAAAACATAGATTCATTGGTAATAAAAATACCAGCTTCTTGATGCTAGAGATGTAATATAATTTTCTAGAGCTGCATCATTTTGACTAACGGCTGATGTCTCATTCCAGTAAAGTAGAACCATAAAAATGACTTCTTGATTTAAACTTTCTTAGTCATCCCAGATGCTAATAGTGGATTAGTAAATAAATAACTAAGCTGGCACATCCCTACGTTAGCATTCATCATTCATTACTTGAGGCCTGTGTGTCTGAGTGTGTTTTCCTCCTAGATAGACGGTAATTCATTTGATTATTGACTCCAAACAGTGACACTTACTGGAACACAATCACACACACACACTTGCGTACACTTGTTTATACACTCAGACCAGTACTCATGGAGAGCAGGCATTTGGTTTTACGTGTTCTTTGTTCATTTGCAGGATTTTTCTTTAGGCCGGACTCGTTTTTTTCCTCTCCTGCTCGCGTGCCTGTCTCCTGCTGCTGCTCTGATTTTAACAGACGTGGGCCAAATATGATTACTGACGTCATTTCTGCTGCTGGCTGCCTCTGTACATGTCTTCTCAGAAATCATGTGTGATTATGGCATTCAACACGGCTCTTTTAACAGGTCTATAACCAACATTAAAATCTTTCAGCTGTCTTTTTCGTGGCATTTGCATTAAGCTAACATTTCATGGCAGGAGTTTGAGTGGACCTGTGATTCATTGTGAAAACTAATGCGTCCCGCTGGCCTGAGTCACCTGATTTGTCCTCAGTCCCCCCCTCCTCTTGCGATGGGAAACGGAGTTGTGTTTGCTTGGTTGAGGAACTTTCCGTACGTGTNCCCCCCCTCCTCTTGCGATGGGAAACGGAGTTGTGTTTGCTTGGTTGAGGAACTTTCCGTACGTGTCACACTTCCCGTCTGGTCTGTTATTCTAAGGAGTTCAGGAGGATGAGGGACTCAGATGAGACAGGAAAGCTTTTTGGCTCATCCCCGTGTGACCAGCTTCCTGAAACTCAGATAGAGCCGGAGTCGAGACAAACACGACAAACACCTTGTACGTGTAGCACAGCTTATCTTTCATGACATTATCAGTAAAGGACACGAAGGTTATCACGGCTCTTGATCCAAACTCTCATGACTTGTTTGGGTGTCATTTTGTGTGTGTTAGGCTCATATTTTGGAGGTTAATGTTAACAGTTAAATCTGTTGATGCTGGTGTAATTACATTTAAAAGGCAGCTTTAGCCTATAAGTTATTCAAATGAGATGTAACTGGAGGCCGGTCGTTCAAATTACCGACCGGTTTACTCGAAGGCGACATATTCAGCTGCAGTGAGTGTAAAGTGCTGATAGAATAAAAGACGTTGAGCGAGTGTTGAAGCTCTGAAATGAGCCCAAAGTCCTGGAAATTGTGATAAACTGAATGTTTGTACCATTTTTTTTTCTTTTAAATCTTATTCGCTTATTAACTGATCAGATATTTCCTGATCCAAATCATCATTTTGTTCATTTTATCCTGTATTTTATTTAGGTTGTCGTTATGCTTTGACTTATTTGTTGAATGGAAAAAAATGGTTTTGGTAAAAAAAAAAAAAAAAAAAANAAAAAAAAAAAAAAAAAAAATGTGTTGAAGTGTCGGTAAAGTAAGATATCTGGAAAGGTTTTGATTTGGGTATCAGATTGGTATTAAAACTTTTGGAATGCTGCCCAACCACCTGTGTGAAAAGGTGAGTATGAAGCTCTGAATTTGCTGTTGTATTTCCCCGTGCCTTTATTCAACAGATATTAAAGCTCTGATTAAATCATCTTCTAATTAAAGCACCGTGAATATGAACTAGTTTTATGACCGTATCGGCCTGTTTAGGTTCTATAAATGCACGTTGGAGAATTCATCGCAGCATCACGGCACCGTTATGTAACTTGGTACACAGTGTACACACAATAATACTTCTTCTGTGTATTAATATTTCTGTGCTGTGCTGAGTCCGTCCATTATCTCACATGATAAAACTAAGAATAAGACTGAAACAGGAAGTGATTTGGAGCTTAGGAGTGTGGATGCGTTCATGTTAATCTGCATGTTTGACATCATTCTGTGCTGGAGTTGGATGGGATTAGCTGCTTTGATACTTTAGAAGAACCAACAAGCAGAGATGTGGCCTAGTTTCTCACACACACACACACACACTGCTGATCACCACTGTGAGCCAGACTTGAAGCACACTTTACAATCAGTAATCAATACGGCTGCGGAATTTAGAATAACAACACTTGTGCTTTACGCCACAGAAAAGGGTCAGTATGCAGGCTAGATCAATAAAAAAAAAATAAATTTGCTTCTGCTGCTACTGGAGAGCACACACACACACACACACACCCATGGGATATTGATATAATCCAGAAGTTTTTTTTTAACAGTGCATGTCATAAATGAGACAGTAAATCCTCTTCATGATTAGTAAGTCGACTGCTAGGGATTATTTTATTTTTTTAGCACTTAGCAAAGCTTGCCAGAGAACTTGCAACAACCTGCGGTTTGTTAGGATTAGAATGTGGTGAAATCTGAGAAGTGAAGCTGGAGATTTATCTTCCTGGCTGTTTGATTTGTCAGATAGTTTAAAGTCTGCATGGTGGGATGAGGAGACGAGGATTCAGCAAGGAAACAAAAAAAACCTGGCTTTCTCATAAAGGCCTTTCTGAGGATCTAAGCATTCCTTCCCATCAGAAACCAAACCTGTTTAGCTGAAAAGCTAAAAGATAGCTTTGCTGTTCTTTACCACTAGTGGGGCAACAATGGCTGACCTGTGGGTGAAGTCAGAGGAAAAGCTTTGCTGTTTCCTAAATCTAAACCTTTAATCCTCACGGCAGTAATAACTTTCAGCTTTAACTGTCAGATGTGCTTTGGACTAAAAAACATGCCAACATTTAGCAGCTAAAATGCTAACATTTTTTATGTATAATTGCCATGTAAGCACAATGATGTAATCATGCTTACATGCTAGCATTAACATGCTAACAATCAGCAAGCAAATGGTTGCATGTTACATATTCATTGTACCAGTGTTGACATGCTAACTGTTAGCATATTAGTTTAGCATGTTACATGCTAAATATGCATTTTAGGTTTATAATGATGTTGTGCCTAATGTTAGCCACATGTTTCTAACCTTAGGGAAAGGTTACAGGTAGATTTAAAGGAATTTATCTTTGTTTTTGTGGTATCTTTTCCATTTGAACCAACAGTCACATATTTTAAAGCGATAGAATAAAATTTAGTTAGTTTCACTCCTGCTGAAAATGTAAAGATTTAGTTAAAGTTGGCTCCGAGTTGGTTTGTGTTTTTGTGCCGCAGCGTTACAACCGCACATTGCTTTTATTGTTGCTGTCTGAAAGAGTTTGTTTCCTGGGATACTCCTTTTGTGTGTGTGTGTGTGTTACACTCAAGCCTTATTGAAAGCTCAAGGAACCACAGCAAAAGAATTAAAAAACGTGCAGGTGATTGGTTTTGTATTTTATTCTGAAAGCATTTTAACCTTCACACCAGGTAAATCCATCAGGACACAACATAATTGAAAGCTGTGCGTTAACTGGAATGTAGCCCATCGTTTATTGATTCCTCTGTGGGCCGTTCAGGCAGCGTGCTTGTGGAGCCTGGCTGATGCCGTGTGGCGGTGGAGCCCGTTTCAGCAGGCGGCTGCGTCTCGTAAGCTGGAGCAGCAGCTGGTAAGTAGAAAGGAATGCTGGAAGTGAAACCAGGTGAAGAACCTGCAGCCTGCCTCTGTTTCACTTAAAAAGGAATCCGTTGCTTTTCAGCTTCGTCTCATGTGGTCTTCATTTTCTGGCAGGACTGTGTGTTTGGCCAGTACTCGGTGAGGTGCATTCTGGACCAGGACGTGCTGCTGCAGGAGGACGTGGAGCTGATCGAGCTGCTGGATCCCAGCCTGCTCACGCTGAGCTCTGCACCCTCCGGCTCCCACAGCCGAGCCAGCACCCTGCCCAGACCCAGCCTCATCGCCAGCCCCTCGCTATGGTACAGCACGCCCACACAAAGTCTAAATTCTGATTATTGTTGGATATTTATTGTGGTATGTTGTCAGTTTGCATATGTAAAACTTTTCCTGGTCAAACTGAATTCTGTCTCCTCACACAGGGACATGGCGGGGCTGATGGGCCTGGCTGCAGTGCTGCTGGGTCTCTGCTCCATTTCGGGGGGACTGTGGTCTCTCGCCGCGGCTCCGTGGGGTTTTGCCCTGCTGGGCTGCGTGGGCTTGAGGGGGGTCACGCTGTGGAAACAGGGCTGCCTGCAGAGGGCCGTGCACAGCAGGGCCACGCAGCTCCAGACTCTGGTCCACAATAGCAAAATGCTGACCGGCCTGTCCCGCAAAGCCCTGCGCCTGGTGCAGGAGACCGAGGTGATCTCCAGAGGGTTCACCCTGTAAGTGTGCTCCTTTTACATTGTCATCCAAATACATAACATACACACGTGTTCATCTCTTATCATGTCTGATTAGCTAAAATCTTATTTAGATCAGCCGCCATCTCTGTGTTCATTGTTTGTCACATGTTCATTAAGTGATTTCGTGTTGTGTGTGCTTACCGTTTCCTGTGTCGTGAACATGTCTGAGTAGATTATGCGTCATATAACGAACGTCTTGCATGTCGTCGTTCGTGATGTTTGGTGTTGTGTGTGTGCCCCCCCCCTCTGGGACGTCTGCACAGTTGTATCACGTTTCACTTGTCAAGTTTGCTCGACAGGGTGAGTGCGGCTGGCTCCTTTAGCAGGGCGGGGCCGGGGGCGGGGCCACGGGGCCAGCAGCTGATGGGACTGAGGAAGGCCGTGTACCGGGCACTCCGCTCAGCCTTCAGAGCCTCGCGTAGAGCCACGTGTCACATGCTCAAAGAATATCCTTCACCTGCCGAGAAAGTTACCTCAGACTTCTTAAGATGCCAGGATGTGACTTAATTTCCCAATTTCCTCTTTATGTCAATAAACAGATTCCTCCTCTTCCTCCTTATTGGTCAGGTCAGTTAAAAGCCAGCCCCATAGATATTTTTGTCAGAAATTTTTGGGGCAGCATACGATTCTGGTGCGATAATCCCAACAAGCATCTTCAGCTCTACTCCAAAAAGTTTAAAAAAAAAAAAAAAAAAAAAAGCGCTGCATTTTATCTGCAACAGCTGATTTCTCCCTTGAGGTAAAGAAGAAGAGAATGTTGAATCTGTGATGATGTAGTTCTGAATCCCAGAGCATTTTGTTTGTGCTTTTTCAGGCATCTGAGACATGAAAAGTCTTTTATAATCTTAACTTCATGTCAGAGTAGCTGAGTTATGAGCCTAAACTGAAAGCTCCTGCTGAGTTTGTATTTATTAAAGAATATGCAGCATTCTTTGTTGTCACAGAAACGTGATAGGTCCTTAATGCCTCCCAACGTTCCCTCTGAACTCTGAGATCGATAATGTGACCAACTACGTGTCTGCAGTGCCTCTGAAGGAGCTCGGGCTTGGCCTGGGAATCGAGCATCTGGGTGATGAACAGGCGCAGGAGCTGACCGACGACTACAGCCTTCCTGCCTTAAAGGTAAGAAAGAGCCAAAAGCAAAGTTAAACCGCGGGGCGAGAGAGAAAAGAGAAGATGATGGATAAGAGAAAAGGCATAAAGATCCTGTACAGGTCCACAAAGTTCCAAAAACAAGGATTCGATTTAGCTAATTTGTGTTTTTTTGTCATTCGGCAGATGTTGTTCCAGCTGTGGGTGGCACAAAGCTCAGAATGTTTCCGTCGTCTGGCTCTTCTGCTGTCACCGCGGAGGTTAGAGGAGCCAGCGGAGGGCGCCGTCAGAGACGAAGCTCCTCCTCTGTGCCCCTCCATCACGGCCGTCACGGAGCCGCTCCATCACGCTCTGACCAGCTGCCTCACGGAGGTGCAGCGCAGCTACGACTTCCACCGCTACTTCGAAACGCAGCAGAGGACGACGGGCTCCGACAGGACGGGCCGAGCCAGAGAGAAATGCAGAGAGCTCAACAGCCTGCACACGTCGATACGTAGCCTGCAGCTGCACCTTAAGGCCTTACTCAGCGAGTGAGACACACACACACACACACACCTCTCAATCCATCTCAATGAAGAACATATCTCAGGGACCCAGACTGTGTATTTAAATGTGTGCCGTCACACTTCTCTCCTGTTTGCGGTCAGGATGATCATCCTGGAGGACGACTTGGAGAAGCTGATGGTGTCTGAGGAGCCGGTGGATCTGACGTTTGAGGGGTACCAGGATCTCAGCGACCGGCTGCACCAGCTGCAGCCGCACATGCAGGCCAGCGCTGGCTGCTGGGACGACACCATTGCTCAGGTGGAGCACATGCTGAGACGGGCCAACGCCTGTCCAGGTGAGCGTATCTGAGAACAAGCGGGCTCCTTCAGAATAAAAGACGAGAAACAGACCAAGCAGTGAAAGGCGACACGGTGACCCAGTTTTGTTGACGCTGAGCTTGCTGCCAAATTGTTGAGCTCATCGTCTTTTTGTTAAAGTAACCCACATCAACGTCATCCCTGCAGGTAATGCTGAGAGTGAGGAGCAGTGTGCCCCTCCTCCACCCCAGACTGCCCCTCCTCCATCCTACCCCTTGATCCTGGACCAGGACCCTGTGCCCGAGGAGCTGGTAGGATGAAATCTTCATCTGTGTGCCCTTGGTTCACATTCTACCTGGCAGAAATCTTAGGCCACGCCCTCACTAAGATGGCTAAATCTAATAACATCCAAACTAGTGTTTTCATGTTGTTTTTCAGACCCGTCTTGTAAATTTACATCTTTTAAGACAGAAAACACCTTGTCTCACTCATTCCTTGACGAGTTGCAATCTCTCCGTGTTCTTTTGGTTTCCTGTTTTCCTTTTTTTTTTTTTTTTTTTTTTTTTTTTCCCGACCAGGAGTTGGAGGCCTACGTGTCCGACTCGGACTCAGACAGCGAAGGCAGAGGGTCGTGGAGTGACGTGTTGTCATCGGAGGAACGAGAACGCCAGCGCCGGGACAGGGAGGAGTCTCGTCGCGTCCTGTCGGAGCTCAAAGCCGTGCTGGGCTTCCGTGCGTCTGAGAGCGAGAGGATGAAGAGGAAACAGCTGCTTTTCAATGACCAAGGTCTGTACTGACCCACGTCGCCCCTCCCCCGTCCTAACTGAAAGATTATGACGACTCTGGGGCTCGACTGGCAGGGATTTTGAAGGTCAACGCTGCATTATAGCCACCAAATCAGGAGGTGTAAGACTGACATAGCTGATACAGTTTTCCTCTTTCTTTCAGCTGCGCCTGCACCTTCGACTAGCAGAGAGAATTCAGAGGCCTGTGCTGACGGTAAGTCGTCAGACCCTCCCGTTTCTGCGGGTTCAATAGAAACCGGTGAGAAAGAGGAAAACTATATATCTGAGTGCACTACAGGAAATGACGCGGAAAAGGAGGAAGGAAAGGAAGAGAGGATGAGTCCTGACCTCTCTGCAGAGCCGGTGACAGAGTTCAGCTGTGGTTTGGAGGCGGAGGAGAAGGAGGAGGGTGGGACTTCACTCCTAGTCTGCACAGGAGGAAGAGGAGGAGGAGGAGGAGGATCTGAGCTGTACCAATACGATGGTGTCCCAGAGGAGGAAAGGGACGATCAGAACGGTCTGGATTTCCTCCTGAAGCATAGAGTCCCCGTTCTCACCGTGATGGACAGACTGACTGAGATCCACGGCTCAGAGGCGCTCAGCTTTAGCTCCGCCCTCGCCGCTCAGGTGGTGGCACGCTCACACTCACTCATCAACATGGAGGAGCAGACGTTTGGAGACGAGGAGGACGAGGAAGATGAAGAGGAGAGCGGAAGACAAGCCTGATGAGAAGACGAGAACCTTAAACCTCCTGCTTTAACTAAGCACTGAGCAGACTGTTCACGTCTGATCGTCTGGGTGTTTTCATCAATGGCTGTCCATTATATCTTCACTGTGGAGAATTTAAAATCTTACCACTCTGAGTCACTGTCCATCTCAACATTACCCACAGTTCTTACTGCTCTCTTGCTGTTCAAACTCAGGTACCAGAACCACTAACACAAAATCTGACCTTAGGGCTTTAAGGTCAGAAAACCAGAATGTCGACAGTTTACATGGTGACATCTGCATAGTGTACATCGTTCACAATCATTCAGTGACTGAAGTATAGAGTCTTTGGAAACCCATCTCTGTCACGGAAAAATAGATCAAACATTAAGAATGATACAAAAATGACAATTCTGAAAGAACTCAAACTTATTAGTCAAACTTTAACGCAGTATTGATACTGTCAAAATAATGATGCAAGTCCTAATTTTGACTTTCTATTTCACAATTGAGATATTAACTCTAATTCAGTAAATCTAATTCTGGTTAGGTTAAAAATTTTTATCTTTTTCAACATTTTTGAGACAATAAGCCAAAATATGACTCTATCAAACAACTGTTAAAATTAATTAAAATTTGTGTTTAAGTTAAAAATTGTGTCAAAAAACTGTAAGTTAGAATTTTGAGTTTGTATTTTATAATTAGTAAATCTAAATAATATTTATTTTTATCTTTCCTAAATTTTCATATTTTTCCCCTGTTAAAAATGGGTTTCCATAGAAAGTTGATTTTAAGTAAGTGTGTTTTATAGTCACTGGCCTTCATATAGAAGAAATGTAGAAATGAAGGATCCCTCTTAAAGAAAATGGTTTTACTACAGTTGTATCATTCAGATTCTTGTGTTATGAGCAACAGTGGTAAGTCCAAATCAGCAACATTACCCCGCTGAACTCTCGTGACTTATTATAGGCAGACACACACACACACGCACACGCAATGGGGGANCCCCGCTGAACTCTCGTGACTTATTATAGGCAGACACACACACACACGCACACGCAATGGGGGAGAGAGACAACTGCAAGGAGAGGAAGTGGAAAGCTATTTTTACTGTCAGCACTTTATTTTTGTCCGACCCTTTCTGTGGTCTCTGCTCAAAATTGGACACAATAGCGCTAACGGTAAAGTTGACACAGCCAGTCATACACTCACGTCCAATTTGGAAAAGAGTTTATCTGAATATTATATCAAAGAACAATCCTTCACTTGGCCTGTTGTTTCAGTGTCTGGGGGCACGCTCGGTGGAAAGGTCAGGAAGCCTTGTGTTGTTTTTGACTCGACACTTTATGGAGCGCATTAGTTCTGTGAATGAACTGTGCTGCTGAGTTTAAGGTTTAAAAAAAAAAAAAAAAATCATATATCACACCTGTAATGGTGCGGTGATATCAAAGAGGAGGATGCTCACTGACACTTTCTTTCGTGAGGGCAATCTGTAACTTTATGTTTCAAGAATGTGCTGCTTTCTGACAGCCCTGATGTATGCCCCTCCACCTCCCAGTCTCTGTTGTCACCATGTCTGCCCCTCCTGCATTTTCCTATGTGAAATAAAATGCCATTCTGGAAGTGAATATGTGTTTGTTGTATCTTTTAAGTCTTCTTTGGCATGGGAACCCCCTCAGGTTTCACAGTCTGACTCTGATGGCTGCTGGGGGATAAGAGGTGGGTTATAGGGAGACTGGGAAAGGTGAGGGTCAAACTCCGTGTAAGGTTACTTGATATCTTTGCAGGCTTCTGCATTTGTCTGACCCATAACAACTGGTGCTTCCCTTTAAGCTGCTTACATGCCCCATCTTTGTGTTTTAATGGCAAAGGACACCATTTTTCAGTAACTTTAACACTGATTCTATGACAAACTTGTGGGTAAGGGATTTTTATTCCCACAGAGACCACCAGTGTAGAAACTTTCCACTTATAAGCATGTAAGGAGCCATGAACACGAGGAAATACGCATGAAATGGCAAACATGTATGCTTCTAAATAAGATCTACCAGGAAACTTTTATGTTCATGACATTATTTTGCTGGTTTGATATCTGTAATAAGTTAGTGACATCTAGTGGTTAATTGTAGTACTGTTTTGTCAATTTTGCCTTATTTTTATTTTACATATTTTTAATAGGATAGTGCAGCTTTATATGAATGAAATTTGTGAAGGAAATATATATTTAAATATAAAGATTCTTATATTGTTTTCTCAACCACTGAACTGATTATTTTTCACATATCAATGATCAATTTAGTTTTATTAGTGTAGCAAATTTAACTGACTTTCTGACTTTCTTATTCACATTCTTTACATTTGAGTATTTTACTATGAGTCAGGTTATTCAATCTCATACATACTGTATATAAATTTACATGTGGCATTTTTCCTTTCACGAATATTTACAATTCTGCTATTGAGTAGTTTTCCAGTAGAATTTCATAATGCACCCCCCCCCCANCCCCCCCCCCAAAAAAATAAATAAATAAATAAATAAATATATAAATAAATAAATCTTCACTGTCCCTTCAGCTGATTCTTTTATTACTTTGTGCTGCCTTCATGTACTCTCCATCTTCTTAGGACACAGGACTAAAATACAATATATCGAAGCTATCAAAAGGTTTTTTGTTTTTTTTTTTGGTAGCAATAAAACTAAAATCTTGTAAAAGTAGAGTCTTGTAAATGCTTTTTTTTTTTTGGCTTTATGTCAAGAAGTGCTTTGTTCACCAGCGCATATTACTACAAACACAGCAACTATTACGACAAATTATCTAATAACACCGAGCGTCACTGAAGGCAGCGTTACACACAGAACTCCCACAAACCTTTGCGTTTCCTTTTCCAGCAGTGCCTGTGAACATGGCGGACGTGGTTGCGGAGCAGGTACCGGAGCAGAAGCCTGTTCAGGAGCAGGAGCGGAACGGAGAGGCCGAGGACCGTGAGGAGGCCGAGCCGGTGGAAGAGGCAGCCAAGAAGAAGAAGAAAAAGAAGAAGAAGAATAAATCTGTAACGACAGGCAAGCGAGTTAAGATTAGTTTTGTGCTAACAAGCTAATCATGCTAATGTTACGGTAAGGTCCAGCTAGCACGAGCAGCCAGAAAAACACCGGAAATCATGGGATTCTGTCTCCAAAATAAATGTTACATTTTTAGCTTGAGGTATTTCCCTTTTTATTCACAACTTCAAACATCAGACGTTGTTGGAACATTTTACACATACGTCGATTAATTACACAACATGGTTAAGTTTTTAAATGTAACATCATTTATTCCCTCAATTTAAGGCCGCTTTAGATGTCAGACAAATTGAATTACTCCAACTCTGTTTCACAAGCATAACCTTTAAAAACTTGCATGTGGAATTTTACAATTATGGACAGGAAAATTATTTTTTGGCATGCAAGGACAAAATGACCACGAAATTGGTGGATTACTCACTGAATGAATTATGAAACCTTTATTTGTTGAACGTTATTTTTGAGCTAGTAAAATATTTCTCATCTATTTTGGTTGAGCTCAACATTTAAGACGTTTATAGTAGTGATAGTATTATTTAACTCCAGCTTTGATTTGAGGGTTATCGCAGTATAATTAATTTTGCATCTCAATTATACCTGCGAGAAAAAGAGCTTTAGGTCGTGAAGGCTTTTATCATAAAGCGAGATCCGGAAGTGTATTTGTTAATCATGGTGAACTTGACGCTGACCTGATGATCCATGCGGGTGGAGATCAGGCACCGTGGCCTTATGAAACACGCCGGGCTTTGCTCAGAGCCTCAGCCTGCAACTTAACAGTGACACTTATCCGGTTGGACGGGAACAGAATGACACGCCTGATTAGAGTCAGGAAACACGGAGAAACATAAAGCAGCCCGGTTGGAATCTGCTCCTCCTGTCTGTCTGTGTGCCGACAGCCAAGTTTTCCCGTTTCATCATTCAGTTTGACTCATTTCTTATGTAAGACTACAAACTTTAAAATTTCTGCTGAGCTGCTCTTAGCTTGGAGACCCTGTTGTCCCCAAGTTTTTAGACAAATATTTAACTAGATGGTGATCAGTTAACTGATAGGAAATGTAATAACAAATTCATACTTAATGTTTTCAAAAATCACAACACAATAGTCCCAAAAGGGAAACTTTTTGGGGAAAAAAAAATTGGCTGTTGCCTTAAATAAATGTCTAGTAAAGACAAGGAAATACATTTTAAATACTTTTCTCTTGTCAAATATGTTGATGTTGCAGATTTTTCTAACTTCCGGAATCTAAAAGAAAACTTTGATAAGAGATTCATAATGTTTGATATATTTGTCTTATTTTGCAGCCCTACGAGAATAAATAGTGCAGCTTAAAGGATTTGATTTTTTTTAAACGTGTGAATTGTTGTTGCTGCAGGTGCTGACGCAGAAGCAGAGGCTGTGTCTGAAGTAACCAAACAGCTGGAGAAACAGGCCATCGAAGACAAAGAGAAAGAGGAGGACGGGGAGGAAGGTACATCTCCAAACCCTTTCCACGCATATTCTGCTTAAACGTTACTCTGTATTGGTGTAACAACATCTTCATCTCCACAGATGGAGATGATGGAGAAAACTCGGCAGGGAAAAAGAAGAAGAAGAAAAAGAAGAAGAAAGGACGTGAGTCGCTCATCTCATTTGTTTAAAGCTGTAAAAAGTGTTCATCCTTCTTTCAGCTGAAGATTAATGCTGCTTCTGTTTTTCATCTCCCAGCAGGATGCAGCAAATAGCCTTTGCTTGCGTTTGACTCTTGTGTCTCTGGAGTTCAGACCTTCAGAAACGAGTCGTTGCATCTTTATGTAATTTGACGTTATTTTTTCTGTTTCCCAAACAGCCAAAGCTCAGTCTGACCCTCCGTCTGTGCCCATCTGTGAGTTATACCCAAATGGAGTGTTCCCTATTGGACAAGAGTGTGAATACCCGGCCTCACAGGACGGGTAAGAAAAACACAAACGCACATCTGCATCACAAACATAGCAGCTCGACGCCAACCCAGCCGTCTCTACGATAAATACAAGCTGAAGCTGATTCCACGGGTCGTTCACTATTTTTGGAGACCAAACGTAGTGTTAGTAAGGATTCAACTAAAAAAAGAATTCCTCAGTTCTGAGTTAAATACCTTTAAAGGACCATACCATCCATTTTCATGTTTGAGACTAATATATTCAGTTTTCATACATGTAACATTACTGACAATCATTTCCCAAAGCATACTACTGGAACGGTGAATTAAAAATGTTTTTCCTACCTTCCAGACCTCCATTGGTTTCAGTTCATTCTGCTATTAAAATCAACTTGTTGATACTGTAAACGTTCTTGGGATAGGTAATCCATCATCACCAACAAGACGTGTATTCAGGTTTTTTTAGAAGTTATGTAATTTTAGTGTTTAAGCTCAATAAAAAGCGTGGAGTGAATGTATGCCTCCACCGGGGAATATAGTCCCAAAAGAAGACCTGCGTTTATGGAAAAATTTAAAGGACCGTGACTTCATAAGGCTGTGTAACTATTAGCAGGAGAAACATGGATTTTTAAGGTGGGTGTATCACTTGAATATTTGATTTTGAAAGATTAAGAGATTTAGCAAAATATCAGGAAAGCTGAAATACGGTTTTATCCTTTGGGAAATGATTGTCAGTAACGTTACATGTATGAAAATTTTAATATTAGAACGTAATTATATTGGGTTCAATCATGCAAAATGGGCGGTATGGTCCTTTAAACCATATTTAATGTTTTTCTGCTTCATCTTTAGGTCATAAACCGAACAAAGTCTTCATTTCTTTTGCTTCATTACAAAGATCCCTAATTCAGCAAATGAACAGTTTACCTTTTACATTTCTGTCTTTTATTAAATTTTCCCTTTAACATTAGAAGCTGTTCTTGTCCTTTGCAGACTTTCTGGTTTTTATATTAATGTCTTAGGTTATGTTTAATAACATCTTCCATCATGTTCACATCCTCAGCAGTTTGAACCTCAGTTTAACGCCGGTTTATCAGAAACATGATGGCAGATTTCTAAACGTTATTCACGTATAACGGCGCGTATTATAAAGCTCCATTAGAACAATGTCACACATACCTGACGTCCAGGTAGAAGTGTGTGTTACACGGGTTGGCTGCTTTCCAGGCTGATGATCGGAATCCCACAGGTGATCAGAATCCCACAGGTGAAGCTGAACACGCGTCACGCAAGAAAAAATACTTTATTCGGCTGTTAGCTGGTCATTTCCCTTCACGAAGCTAGCTTCCTAGCTTCCACGGGCGCCGCCATGTTGAGTGACGTCATCCTCATGACGTCGGGGTTCATAATTTTTGTCCAAGTTTTCGGAGCTCGGACTTCAAATGCCGTTCCAACGCATTTTTACAAGTAGGAGGTCAGAAAAATCCGAGTTCTGAGGTAACTGGAACGCAGCATTATTCCAGCCGGTGTCCTCAGTGTCCTGCGCTCCGGTAGCTCCGACGCAACGTCAACGAAGCCGTTTTTGTCGGTGCCGTTTGCTAAATTAGCCGTCATGGAGGCGAAGCTTCCAATCTGCAGTAACAACCACCAAGTCTTTCCTTTAAGTTCCTCAGCGATTTCATTTCAGCTCACCTGCTGTCCACTTCCAGAAAGTTCCAAACATCAAATAAGCCAAAATAACTTCATAACAGTTCATAGAAAACTAAAAACTGGAGGAAGAAGCGCTGATCAGAAGCCAGCAGCTGGCTGAGGGTTTGTCTTCAAGGCGCTTCTCCATCCTGAAAGTAACGCGCCACCTACTGTCTGAAAGTGGAAAAGCACAAACATTAAACATCTAAATCGGCTTGTACAGCTGCTATTTTCACTGACGTTTCCTGCCGTCAGGTATCCAGATGTGTAGGATAACCACGCTCTGCTCAGACGCCTTAAAAGACTCACAGCTGTCCGAGACTGAGTCCTAAACATTTGGCACCAGGAGGAGCTAAATTATGATGAGAAAATGCATCAGCAGGAGCCAGCACAAAGGAAATGTGAGGAAATCCTCCTTAACCAGACAGCCATCTGGGTGCAAACTAGAAAATTATTCTAGTTTTAGTTTTTCCAGATTTACAAGCAGGCTGCAGGGAAAACCTGCTTTATAGAACGTCTGTGCAAACACACCACAGTCTTATCTGCAACTCCTGAACACATTCATGTTCTCTTTGTACCGGACTGATAATAAAGAGAAAGTCACATGATCTGGCCTTGATGGTGCAAAGTTAATATGAAATCACAGCGCGAGTATCCAGCCTCTAGTTAAAGATTCTGAGTACAAATCAGTTGATTGAATTAAAAGTCTAGTGCAGTATTCAAAGGAACTTCACAAAAAAAAATCTCCACAATGACACAAGATGAGTCAGAAACATATTTTTTCTTCTTCTTTTGAATGCACCTGCTCAGCCTTCATCTGGAATGAATTCAGCTTTAAAATCCCGAATCGTGTTGCTGACTTGGTCACAGAATTCTTTCCAGCTTCTTTATGAAACAGTGTTTTTGCCTTTGTGTGTTTTTTATCTCTCAGTTGTAGCGCAGCGTGGCGTACGACCAGCGAGGAGAAGCGAGTTCTGGATAAAGCCAACGAGGAGATGTGGAGTGACTTCAGACAGGCAGCCGAGGCTCACAGACAAGTTCGCCAACATGTCCGCAGCTTCATCAGACCCGGCATGACCATGATCGAAATCTGGTGAGGCTTCTCCGATAACAGTTACTGGGAATTATTTTATGCCTGGATGACAGGATGCATGACCTCTGCTACATCTTTTGATCTGCTTCGTTCTCCTCGCTCCTCTCCAGCGAGCGGTTGGAGGATTGTTCACGGAAGCTGATAAAGGAAAACGGGCTGAACGCCGGCCTGGCGTTCCCCACCGGCTGCTCCCTCAACCACTGTGCTGCCCACTACACTCCCAACGCCGGAGACCCCACCGTCCTGCAGTACGACGACGTCTGCAAGATCGACTTCGGCACACACATCAACGGTATGCAGCTTCCAGACGACGTGTCGCTTCAAACACTCATGTTTCTCCTGCGGTAGTTTTAGAATAAATCACCTGAACGTAAAGTAAGTCCTGTTTTGTATTTCCAGGGCGAATCATTGACTGTGCCTTCACTGTCACCTTTAACCCAAAGTACGACAAGCTGCTGGAGGCTGTGAGAGACGCCACCAATACTGGAATCAAAGTATGACACACATACACAAACTCACTCTGAGGTGGGCAGAGTAGCCAGAAACTGTACTCAAGTAAAAGTATTATTACTTTAGTGACTCAAATATAAGTAAGAGTAGTCACCAAAATACTGACTTGAGTAATAAAGTATCTATTAAAAAGATTACTTGAGTTGTGAGTAACTTTGATCAAGTTTATTCTTTAGAATAATCAACAAGCTATAAAGCGCTCGTCTGAGGAAAAAAATGCAAAGTAGCCACATGTAGCTTCTAATGCAATCCAAATCATATCATATAAAGAAACAGTAGACAGTAATAAATCAGATATTTACCACATAAATCATGACAATTCTGGCCTGGTCCCAAGACAGTTAGCTAGGTTAGCTTCATGATTTTACTCAGAATAGAACAGGAAAACTAGAGTTAGCATTAGCAGCAGCAGCTAGCTAAGTAGCTAACATTGCAGCTTAGCACCACGTTTCCTCAAGTTCCATGTTGCTTCTTAGAAGCTGAATGTCACATTTTTAACAGACAAAGACGCAACACGTTATTGTAGACTGAAAACAGCGTTTGAATGTGTAGCCAGGGATGTGCCTCTTCTAAACCTCCCGCTATTGATTCCACCATGACCGTTCTGCTCCGGGTGAAACCATGGAAACAGAGGGTGGGGGCGTGGCTACTTCGGAGCTGAAGCAGACAGAAAAACTGAATGTGCACTAAATTCAAACGGGTCAAATCAAAAGTAACGCAAAGAGTGCAACCAAATGTAACGGAGTAAAAGTATATGTTTGACTTAGTAAATATACTCAAGTATGAGTTTAAAGTATCCTGCAATAAAACCACTCAGTAAAGTACAATTTTGTGAAAAAGTTATTTAAATTTGAAATGAATTTTTTTTATCTCCTCTAACTCATCGTCATTTTCATGGATCTTTGGTGGCATTTTTCTTTACTTACAACAAAATTTCAACAATTTAAATGAATTTGAACAGCAGGTAAACAGTGAGTTTCGGCAGCCAAACACAAACACCAGCAGAAATGGAAAGGCGTTAGTACTCACCTCTGCCGTTTCGTCCCTGAAGCTGATGTATTCATCTGGTTGCAGAACGCTGGAATCGACGTGCGTCTGTGTGACGTTGGAGAGGCGATTCAGGAAGTGATGGAGTCCTACGAGGTCGAGCTTGATGGCAAAACATACCAAGGTGTGTTTCTCAGCGACATGCATCACACACATCCTTCATTACAGATGCACGGACACGGCAGAGATTTTTAAAGAAATTCTACAGTAATTGTAGTTGTCATCTAATTTAATCCCCAAAGGAACCTCAGGAGGAGGATTTCTATGAATATTTCTAGAAATCCTCCAGTCGGGTTGAGAGTGGATTCTCGGATTTTGAGACCAAAATGTTGTGTAATCTTGGCACTCAAAAGTATAAAAACAGTAGTTATCACAAACCAGATTTTTTTTTTTATCCTTGCATACCACGACCCACATTTTTCCTACAATAGTCTTCGTTTACATGGATTTACTGGGCTGCATGAAACTTTTGACTAAAATCAGATGTGTGGGTTTTTGATGCAGAAGCTGAAAGCATGGAGCATAAAGTATGAACTCATATTTGTGAGGCATGTTTGCATTTGTAGTATCAGAGTTCCGAAGGGTAAAAAGAAATATTCATTATGAAAACCTCATTTTTCAATGAGGTTTTCATAACTCTGAATGTCTTTTTATCCATAAATCCATTAAAAACCAGAATTCTAAATTTTAAAATACAACACATGGCATTCTGTTTCCTTTGAGAGGATCAGTCTGAAAATGACTGAATATTATTTGATAACAGTACAATCACAATTTAACAAAAACACACATCTAGTAAAAATAATCATGTTTCTTTATGAAACCTGTTGATTTGTTCCAGTGAAGCCAATCAGAAACCTGAACGGTCATTCAATCGGCCAGTACAGAATACACGCCGGTAAGACTGTGCCCATCGTTAAAGGAGGAGAGGCAACCAAGATGGAGGTGAGTTACTGAAGACCGCCTTCACAGTCCACTCTGCCGCCTTTCTTCCATGTAGGTTAGGATATTGGCAGCTTTTGAAGAAGCCGTCTGATGTGTTTTCACCTGCAGGAAGGAGAGGTTTACGCCATCGAGACGTTTGGCAGCACAGGAAAGGGCGTGGTCCATGATGACATGGAGTGTTCTCACTACATGAAGAACTTTGATGTCGGCCATGTCCCCATCAGGTAGGAGTCAGTGTGACAGCTCACTTTATCTGCTAAAGGCTACAAGTGTAAAAATGTTACAGAAAGCAAAGATATTTTATGAATATTACACATTTTTTTTCTTTCTTCACTATTGTAGCCTTTAGCACCAACACACCTCCATGATGTTAAAGAGTCACTTTTCAGCCTTTACACAGTTACTTTTACATGGAATACTGCTCCCCAGGACCGATACACTAAAATTTAAAATAGGTGGATTTCCCCTTTAATTGGCTTAACAGGAAGTTCACCCAGTGAGGAATTACAGGCACAGAACACCGACTGTAAGCTGATGGAGCGTTTTCATGTTTGGCCAATGTGGATTTATGTCAATTTAAATCTGATTATGGTTCCATGACGTTTACAAAAATCATCTGCTTTAATCATGCAGGTATAATCGTTTAACACGCGTGTTAACACACTGAGTGAATGTTTAATGTGTAATCAGTAAAACTCGCGTCTTTTTTTCGTCAGGCTGCCCAGAGCGAAGCACCTGCTGAACGTGATCAACGAGAACTTCGGCACGCTGGCTTTCTGCCGCCGCTGGCTGGACCGTCTGGGCGAGAGCAAGTACCTGATGGCCCTGAAGAACCTGTGTGACCTGGGCATCGTGGACCCCTACCCTCCCCTCTGCGACACCAAGGGCTGCTACACTGCTCAGTTCGAGCACACCATCTTGCTCAGGCCCACCTGCAAGGAGGTGGTGAGTCGGGGCGATGACTACTGACACAACCCACCCCCACCCCAACACCGCCACACAGCACCTGCAACCCTATAACAAACTCCTTCATGGGAATCAACCCACACACACACGGCCTGAAACAGAAAAAAACTTGTTAAACAGGATGTGCTCGTTTCTTTGTCACAGAGCAGCAATCAAGGATGTCAGATGCTACTGCACATTACCCACAGTGCATTTAAAGCGCCGCTTGCAGCAAGCAAGCACGAGGGAGCGGCCCTCTCTGTTGCTGAGTTTTCTATCGTGAGTACTTCAGGTGAAAGCACAGCTAATGAAATTCTAGACAAGGACGAGACTCTGCAGCGTTTCCCTCCAGTATCCCGCAGACTTCATTTTGCTACAGTTAGCTGTTAAACAGTTACGCTTATTTAAGTTGCTGCCACTTTTGTTGCAACCCCAGTATTCAAGCAACTGCTGAGAAATCCCTGAACACCTCCCTTTAGTTTCCAAAGCGCCACAGCCAGCCTGCAGTACTTCGTGCTACAACTCAATTAAGCACAAATGCTACTCGCGGCTTCAGGAATAAACAAAAGCAGACAGTTCCTCCCCTTTGAGCTTTGGGCTCCGTTTGGCGTCTGCAGCTGTACGTTTGGCTTCTGTCCCCCTTCTTTCTTTGATATTTGTAAAATATCTTTGAAACGGCTGCTGCCACTGTATGTTCCCGATGAAATGCTTCATTTTGAAATCCCTGAAAATGTTTTTGTAAGAAAAAATATAATTAAAATAACTTTGCTCATGTGGGCCATCCTGCTGTTTCTGTAATCACAGTCGGTACGTTTACATGCACGTGGACAGTTTGATTCTACGCCAATTAAGGCAATAATTTCTTTTTTTTTTTTTCCACTCATGTCCAAAATCAGACTGAAATCAGCAGAAATGTCTGAAGTAAAAGACCAACATTGGAGTGAAAATTAACTAACGAGCATGTAAAACATCCATCAGTGTGAGGATCTCCGCATGCGTTTCCTCACTTGTCGTACTTCCTCTAATGAACTGATTAAGCTACAAGTCATGTTTATTCAGCGAACAACAGAATAAAATTCATTCCACGTCTTACTCTGCATTTTTGCCTGAATTTCAATAAAGACAAAAATCAGAGCTTAGTTTGGATGTAAACGAACTAAGACAACACAACTAATTCCTTTCCATCCTTTTAACGCAGGAACTCACTGAAACAGCAAAAATTCTGACCTTTTTTTTTTTTAAACTTACTATCAAACAAATACAACATGTTACATACAACAAAACAAATTCTAGATGCAAACTTTTTTCTAGAAAAATGAAAAAATATTCTCATTTTTATTGAGGTAATTTTCGCTAGAAAAAAATTGAGGTAACAATTTGCATAGTAATAACTTTCATAAATTTACACACACGCACACACACACACATCCATGTAGTAGTAACCAAATGCCAACATGCAATGTTTCACAATGTCTGACGATGAAGGAAAAACAGGACGAAATGTGCTTTGAGTTTTCCCTCTGCAGATAAATTAGAAGGAACGAGGCTGAGAGGATTTGTGTTTCTCCAGTATGGAGATAAATACATCAAACTGTATACAGTATAAAAAAATCCCATTAAATCTGGCCTGTTAGAGGTGTTAAATAAATACCGTATGTACACACACAGTACACACAACGAAAATCCTGTGAAACTTGCAGCACAAAGGTCAAAGAATGAGCTTGTTGTAGAAAAGCTTTAAACACGTCATGGCCTCTTTTCTGAATCATAAAACTCTAACAAAGACTGTATAAAAATACATTCATATTCTAAATGCTGGTCTGTGTGAGCTCCTTTGCTGAATTGATATGACTTGTTTTCCCTGGAAGGGAAATGTAAAAAATATATTTGCTTTTTCAACAAAAGGGCACTTTTTTCTTTTTTTTTTTATCAGTTGTATCTGTCAGGCATTAGACACTCTGATGAAAGATAATTTACATTCTGGAGCAGAGAGGCGGCAGCATTTAGCCAAAAACATCTCTTTGGAAAATTACAAAACATTTTCCTCAATTATTAAAAAAAAAAAAAAAAATNAAAAAAAAAAAAAAAAATTGTTTTGGAAAGACCAATTTTGCAAATGTTCCCACAGGCTTTGACTTGAAGTCGTCATGAACATTCCCTGACAGACGGGGAATATTCAGAGTAAACTGACATCCTGCCGTCTGGAGATTTTATTGAGAAGCTCCACATTAGTGCACTTCTGGCACGACTATTACATGTGAGCCAAACTGAGGGAAACGGATCTTTTTTTTTTTTTTTTTTAAATCTATCCAAGATTTAGTCACCAAACTGTCCAGAGACAGACTTTTCCTACTGACAGAGAGATTTTACAACATAGTTTGATCCACATCCAGCTCTGTGCTGACTACCTAAAGTGACTGAGGAATTTCAGTTGATTTAAATGAACGAACAGCATTTATACCATCAACACACCACCACACACAAGCAGGCACACACACCTGTACGACACCTACATGATGTCGTGTCAGCCTGTTGCTGCTACTGAGACACATCTGATACTCTCTTTATAAAATATGAACTGTACACGAATTACAAACATTTGTTTTTTAAAAAATACCTACATATAAACACCATATACAAGAAGTTCACAAAGCAGAACCGTGTTTTAAAAAACAAGTCCTTTGCCTCTTTTTTTTTCATCATTTAGAAAAATATACTCAGAAAAGCCATCCTTCCAGGATACAAAATGCCCAAAGTGAGGGAAGGAAGGGAAAGAGCGATAGGTGGAGGGTTGTGCTGATACCTTCTCGCTGAGTGGTCAGGCTGCAGCGGAGGGGGCGGGGTCAGGGGATTGTGGTCCTACAGCGGCCTGTCTTTGTCCTGAGTGACGCGCNCGGAGGGGGCGGGGTCAGGGGATTGTGGTCCTACAGCGGCCTGTCTTTGTCCTGAGTGACGCGCTGTGTGTAGAAGAGGATGTAGGCCTGCGCTCGGCAAACCTCCTCCACAGAACACACGTTCAGCTTAGAGTCATTACAGTGAACCCAGAAGCCTGCAGGAGAAGGAGGAGGAGCTATTAATTATTTCAGTCACGCCATGAGAAAAGTGCTGAGTTTAGCTGGAGAAATGTATTGTAACATCTTCTATATGCTTTATAGGACCATACTGTCTATTTTGCATGTTTGAGCCTAATATATTCAATTTTCATACATGTAACATTACTGACAATCATTTCCCAAAGCATACTACTGGAACGGTGAATTAAAAATGTTTTTCCTACCTTCCAGACCTCCATTGGTTTCAGTTCATTCTGCTATTAAAATCAACTTGTTGATACTGTAAACGTTCTTGGGATAGGTAATCCATCATCACCAACAAGACGTGTATTCAGGTTTTTTTAGAAGTTATGTAATTTTAGTGTTTAAGCTCAATAAAAAGCGTGGAGTGAATGTATGCCTCCACCGGGGAATATAGTCCCAAAAGAAGACCTGCGTTTATGGAAAAATTTAAAGGACCGTGACTTCATAAGGCTGTGTAACTATTAGCAGGAGAAACATGGATTTTTAAGGTGGGTGTATCACTTGAATATTTGATTTTGAAAGATTAAGAGATTTAGCAAAATATCAGGAAAGCTGAAATACGGTTTTATCCTTTGGGAAATGATTGTCAGTAACGTAACATGTATGAAAACTGAATATATTAGGCTCCATCCATTTTTTAAACCCACTGTCCTGTTGAGGGTCATGGGGGGGCTGGAGCCTATCCCAGCAGTCATAGGGCGAGAGGCGGGGTACATGCAAAATGGCCAGTATGGTCCTTTAACATGCAAAAATACTGCAATCTTAAAATTCTTTTGCCATGAAAAATGTTTAAATTTTCACATATTTAACGTCAGTTTGTGGTTCATCCTAAAAAAAAAAAAAAAANAAAGCATGTTGAAGCTGCGCGTACTCACCCCCCTCTGTGTTGTAGCAGTAGGCAGTATAGTGACCAGAACCAAACCCTTTCCCATGATGCATCACCACGGCAGAGAGCTCGTACAGGAAGTGCTTGGGGCGCGGGGAGCTGGGGCTGGAGCAGGTGATACCTTTGGGTGGAGGCTCTCGGCAGCAGTAGGACTCCATGTTAAGAAGCTGGTCAAAGCTGACGTGGACTCCGATTTTCTCCCGGTGGTTCCGCCCGGACCACCTGACGACCGATCACAAAAAAAACAAAAAAAAAACCAAAAACAAACAAAACAAAAAAAAAACAACGAATAAGCGCCGTGCTGCGGGTGTGTGTCAGCTCTGCTGTGACGTCATTGTACCTGAAGCGTTTGAGGTGAAGTCGCAGGACCTGAGGCAGTTTGTGCACCATCAGCTGTTTCTGAGCCTCCGTCAGGATGACTGGCTTGGAGGAAGTCCGCCGGCGAGCAGCTGGACNTCAGCTGTTTCTGAGCCTCCGTCAGGATGACTGGCTTGGAGGAAGTCCGCCGGCGAGCAGCTGGACACAACAGGAAAGGGTTAATCCACGCTGTAGAGATAGCGATCGCTCTTTTTACGATGAAGGTATTTTTACAGTAACACACCTGAGAGCAGCAGTAAATCTCAGTGTGTGTGTGTGACTCACAGTTACACTGGTCGCAGGCGTAGATGTTTCCCTCCAGTGCTTCGGTCTCGGTGAACTTGGCCAGCATTTCTGTCAGGTGGCAGGAAGCTTGCGCGGCCAACTCCCTGCTGTTGCTGTGATATCGCTCGGGGAACTCCAGCGACAAATCCCAGAATGGTTCCACGGTGTTGGAGCGATGGTCGCACGCCAGACACGTCACCTGGTCAGAGCGAGGAGAATAAAGAAGCAAGAAGGGCAAAGACGACGAGCAAAGTCAGAGACAAAACATACGATTCATATAAAACAATACTTATAAGTGTCTATTAAAGGACCATACCATCCATTTTGCATCTTTGATCCTAATATATTCAGTTTTCATACATGTTACGTTACTGACAGTCATTTCCCAAAGGATAAAACCGTATTTCAGCTTTCCTGATATTTTGCTAAATCTCTTAATCTTTCAAAATCAAATATTCAAGTGATACACCCACCTTAAAAATCCATGTTTCTCCTGCTAATAGTTACGCAGCCTTATGAAGTCACGGTCCTTTAAATTTTTCCATTTTTTGGGACTATATTCCCCGTGGAGGCATACATTCACTCCACGCTTTTTATTGAGCTTAAACACTAAAATTACATAACTTCTAAAAAAACCTGAATACACGTCTTGTTGGTGATGATGGATTACCTATCCCAAGAACGTTTACAGTATCAACAAGTTGATTTTAATAGCAGAATGAACTGAAACCAATGGAGGTCTGGAAGGTAGGAAAAACATTTTTAATTCACCGTTCCAGTATGGTTTGGGAAATGATTGTCAGTAACATTACATGTATGAAAGTTGAATATATTAGGCTCAAACATGCAAAATGGTCAGTATGGTCCTTTAATCTTGAAAGAACATGAATTTCTGCTCATCCTTTCTGCTGTTCTCCTCGCTCAAATATTTGTGGTGATTCTATGAGAAATCTGCATTATTTTAATGTCTAGTATAAACTTTAATCAACATATTTTGGAACATATTATCACAGATGAGTCAGCAACAGCTTCTATTTTGACCAAAAAAAAAAGGATAAAATATTATCAGATCTTTTAAATTTCTCAAATATTAATGGTGTCAGTGTTAAAATAAAAAAGTAGCTGGGTTCTAGTAGGTGAGCATCAAGTCTATCTGAGTCCGTGTCATGGTGAAAAGTTGAAAGGCCGAGTTCCCCCAAACGCCACACACACACACAATCCACTATTCAGCACAAGCAGGTGTCAGAGTGAGAGAGAGAGTGTGTGAGTGTGTGTGTGTGTGTGTGTGTCCTGCCTCTACAAGTAGACACTAATCTTTGTCCACAAGCTAACCCCGGTGACACACACGCATGCACACACCAAAGCTGAAAGAATAAATTTTTTTTTTTTTTTAATCAAGCTCTCCTGTCGCTGTGTGTGTGTGTGTGTGGGTTTTTACTTAATACAAGTATTTACTTTCCATTTACTTGTATTATGTAGTATCATGTAGTAAATCAGTGTCACAATCACATGTTCAGCATATTAAACAGGAAAAAAGCAGATTCACCTTTATACAGTTTTAAAAAAAAAGGTGATGTTAGTCATTATTTATGGTGAAAAAATAACAGAAAAACGTAATGATTTTAACATTTTAATTTGTCCCATCTGCAGTGGAGCTGACACCTTCTAAACACAAAAAAGAAGAAAATAGTTTATGACAAAAAAGCAGAAAACAAATAGCAGGAAATCTTACTCTATAAGCACAAAATGTGATTTATTATTACTATTTTATGGCTTTTAAATGTGATTCAAATTCCTTTTTTCCCCAAGTAATTACAGTTAATAGAGGAAAGAAACGTTATTCCTATTTTCCCACTGAAGCGGCACACGTGGAAGTGATTCAGATGATTAAAAATACTTTGCAAAATAATAATTACCAGGAAGTTGTATAAATCAGGATCCTAGCAGAGTCGCCTCACACCAGCAGAAACGTGGAACGTATTAAAAAACACTTTTGTAGTGAAGCCATTAAAAACACAATCATCAGCTCCACCTTAAAAGCAGCGTCAAGATTACAGATTGGCGTTGTGCTGAAAGCTTCAACTTTTAGTAAGAAGTGATGAAGAAACTATCAGAGTCAATTTAGCATCAGCCACAGTTCAGACTCATAATGAGTGAATTATCTGAGAACGCAGCATGAGTGTGTGCGTGAGACGCTCAAAGAAGACTGATGTGTGTGTGTGTGGTACCTGGCTGAGGAGCTGGCCGTGAAAGATGGTGTTGATGACATTCAGCACCTGCTTGATGAGTCGTTTCTGTGTGTGTGGGACCCCCGCCGTGGTGGTGTGTTTCCCCGTGCTCTCCAGCTCGTGCTGCACCTTGTCCAGCAGCTCGCAGAGGAACTCCTGCGCGTCCTGCTGAGCGTAGCCTCGAAACGCCGGGATCAGCTGCCACACCGAGTGGAGCATCGCAAAAGGCGAGACCAGCGCCCACTTGCCTGACCACATGACCTGGAACAGGGTGTGCAGCTCGTGGCAGAGAGAGATGTGTTTGGAGCTGGGCTCTTTGGGTTGGATCAGCTCCATGCTGCAGGCCCGCGAGGCCCCGCCGCTAAGCCCCGCCCCACAGCCCGAGCTGGACTGGAGTCCCTTCTTGTGGGACTGGATGGAGGCCTTCCGTACAAACTGCCCCTGGACAGCAGAGGCCAGCAGCTCCAGCGCCTGGGTCAGGTCCAGGCGCAGGAAGCACTCCCTGAAGACGTGCAGGTGGCTCAGCACCTGCAGAATGGAGTTCATATAACACGTGTTACCCAGATTTCTCAGGCCCGTCACTCCCGGAGGGACTGTGGGACGCCGTTTAAAGGGGGAGCCGTCCTGCTTGGTGCTCTGCTTGTGCCGGACAGGGGTTGAGGCACGGCGGGTGGGCACTGATGGTCTGGGTTTTGATTTTATGATAGAAGAAGGGGTCCGGGGCTTGGGACTTGGTTGGACTGTTTTTGGCTGTCGGGTTTTCTTAGAGGTGGTGCTGGTGGGGCTTCTGGTCCTTGGTCTNTGGACTGTTTTTGGCTGTCGGGTTTTCTTAGAGGTGGTGCTGGTGGGGCTTCTGGTCCTTGGTCTGCTGAGGGAGGAGGGCACGGAGGGTTTTGTCTTCTTCTGCGTCCTGCGAGAAGTTGGAATGACCCCTGCGTCTACAACTCTCTGGCTCTTCCGACGTAAGCGGCGACTCTTTCTGAGAGGAGCGCTCTCCATCTCCTCCTGCAGCTGCCTCTTTAGAGCCCGTCTCCTCTCTCTCGCCTCTCTTTTCCGCTCCTCCTCCTCTTCCCTCTCTCTCTCTTCCTCTTCCCTCTTCTTTCCGCCTTCAGTCAGTGCAAACCAGAAGCGAAAGATGCGTCCTATTAGCGCCCTGCGGCGGTGCCAGAGGGCAGTAAACATCCTGTCCTCGTCCCTCAGCTGCAGCTCGCGGGCGCCGGATGGCATGAGGGCGTCGGGGATGGTGGTGGCAGAGCGGAGGGTGCGTCCGCTGCGCGTGGTGACCTCATAGCGTTGGCTCTGGATGGCGCTGAGTGTACTTCGAAGCAGCTTAAGGTCCCCGGTGGCGTTGTCATTCAGGACATAGTCGTCACACAAATAGCAGAAGACATAAAGTTCATTAACCTCCATGGCCAAAGGGTGGCGTTGCTGCTGGAAGTGCTGCAGAGCGTGTTCCTCGATGTAGCGTCCACACGCCACATGAGCGCAGCCCAGACACGCCCATACGGATTCGGTGGTGTTACAGTCCATGCAGTGCCACTTTTGGGGGTTGAGGATGGAGTGATCCGGGGCGAGCCGCAGCCGCCCCACATGCTTACATCTGTCCATGACACGCCGCTGCCGAGCTGGCCGGCTGTGTCAGTCAATACGTGACCGTCTATGTGTGTATGTGTGTTTGCTTTTCACACTGGCTTCATATCACCATGGTTACCATGGTGAGCTGAGCAATGGGACCCTCCCAGGGCATGGTTTTATCTAAAAGAGGAGAGAAAACAAATGTGAAGATTGCATAAGAAGGCAGAAACGGGACACAAAACAAGACGTGTTACATTTAAAGGTCCTAGGAAATAAAAAAAAAAAAAGCCTTTTCCTGCTGTTATGTTGTGTCCTTATCATTCTATCATTATATCCATCCATCCATCCATCCATCCATCCATCCATTTTCTAAACCCGTTTGTCCTGTTGAGGGTTATATGCCAAATCTATATTAAAAAGACACAATATTATGTAGTTTATGTGATTGACACTTTTACTGTAAAATGCTGAAAACTCTTATACAGACATCTCATATTCAGGGGCTTATATAAAAATTCCATCAAATAAAATGTGATAGTGGATTTTAAATATGTTAAATCCCACCCAGGGATGTCAGACTGTCAGGCGATAAGCAGGTTTGAGCTTTTTCCAAACAGGAAAACACCTGGTTGACAAAGTGACAGCGTGAGTGTTGCCAGGTACAACTGCTTCAAAATTTACCCAAAACATGAACAAGACTAAGAGCTTTTCCAGACATACTGAGCAAGACGTAATAACTCCTCTGACATGGTGACAGAATCCAGGACAGGAATATCAGCATATTCCCTCTATAAAAGTCTCTGTATCACTTCTAATATAGACAAAAACACTACATACCTCTACAAGTCTGAGTCCATGTTTTATCATTCCAACTAAAACTGGGAAAAGCAAATTTAAAGCTTATTTTAGGGATGAAAAAAATCAAAGAAAAGAACTCCACTGAAACAACCTCTATTCAACCTCATTTAACATCTTTTCATACCCTGGAGGTTGGTGTACCTCAGCTGAGAAACTGGGGGGTCCTTGAGGAGGTCTGAGCCCTATCAAACCCCCTCACCGAGGCCAAAGGAGTAAGTACACTTATGCAACAAAAGGGGGACTGAGCTTTTAGGATGGTGGGCCCTGTGTCTCAGTACAGGGCTACCTCCACCAGACAATGAAAGGAAAGAAAGTGGACTGCTAGGAAATGATTCTGATGAACAGGGAAAGAGATGAAGAGGCTGAGAGATGTGCACACAAGCAAACTTTTATGACAAAAAAAAAGACTCTGAAGACACCACTTTGGACTCTAGGAACTCGTCCTGAGCATTTGCTATTATTTCTATGACATTTTACAGAATAAATGATTCATCAAATAATCTACAAATTATGACATGACGGATTAGTTAAAAAAAAAATTAGAATAGTTGGACTACAATACTATCCATTCATTCATCCATTCATTCATTCATCTTAAACTGTCAAGAGGAACAAAACACGTGGGTGTCACAGCGTTGTCAGTTTGTTTACCAGTCGTAATGTATTGGAGTAGGCGTGTTATTCAGTATCTGTTCATCAGATTATGCTGCTGTGATATAAATAACTTCTCATTCTTGGCAAAGGTCCAGGACAAAGTGATAAACTAACATGATTGCTAAATGCCATCACATGTGGATCGTAGGATTCTTTCAGTGTAACGTTTCAAGCTGTATCAAGAAAAAACTCGTAAAGTTGCAGAATAACGCGGCACTTTGCTGTCACACACTTTTATATACCAAACATATAAATCATGCACAGACCTGAAATGCAGAAACTCGTGGCTTTTCGTGGGTCCACTGTTACGAAAACTGTTGGATACGTTTGTCTCAGAGTTGCTTATTCCATTTAAGTTTTATGATCTTTTAGCGCGCCTTGCCTGGCTTGTCCTTGTGACTGCATGGCTGAACACTCCATAGCTTTGAAGTTAACTCGCTGGCTAAATATACCACAAGAAAACACGCAGTCAGTTAGAGGACAAACTGTCCCCCAACTCTGTGACAAAATGCTCCACAACAGCAAAACAGACACACGGTGAACTACATCGCAGACAAGTTACAGTAGCGCTCCGCGGCTAGCATTAGCCTAGCTAGCTATCAGCGTGTAATTGATAGCCACAGGAGTTGAGATTACAAAATACTAAAATATACACAAAGAAAATCGAAATTGATATAAAATTCTAACAAAGCACCTGTCTACAATAACGTGAAATTTAAGCAATTAATATCAATGAAAGCATCAGGTGTGTTATATGTAACGTTTACATGTATTTATTTAAGAGATTAATGAGCCTGAGCTGTCCTTGCTGCTAACATTAGCTTCGCTTGTTAGCTATCGTTAGCCAACTAGGCTAACTCCGATAATCCTAACAAGTTCTAATCATTAGCTGGAGGTCAGTTTCCAGCGTCAGACTTGGCTTTATCACCAACATGTCGTTTGGTTGAACTTAGAATAAATATATGCTAAGCTGTAGTTTCCACACGTGTCCTGAAGGATCAATATGAAAGCAAACATACCGATCCTCTCCTTCACCGCAGCTACTCCTCTGTTTCTAAAACGACCGCCATCTTGTCATCCCTGTCGCGTGGTGTTGGCTCGAGCGCGTCCACGCTGTGACGTTGTTGTTGTTGTTATTGTTGTTGATGATAATTATGCTTACAGTAATACTGAAGCTCTCTTAAACGAACGTATTTAAGTTTTTGAAGTAAAGTTCAGAGTCCAGACTGAGCATGATGAATGGAGAATTTTATTATAATTACATGAAAGGCTTCATGCACGTTTAGTTGTCTTGAGAATTGCTGTCTGCTGTCACTTAATAGGTGTGTAGTTCTGTAAGTTGTTGTTTTTGTGTAGTACTTTTAATTTGAAATAAGTGTGTCTGTAACTTTACATGGAGATATCAAACAATCCAAATCACGGCTCCGCATTAATAAAGAAACAGGAGTAGTGTTAATTTATTACCACTAGGGGGCGGTGTTGTACCATGCACGCTCAAGATAAACGGTCAAACGGTCATTTGTGGCCGTGTATCAATGGATAGATATGTAGATTGAAAAAAAGACAACAATAGTTTGTGAAAATAAAATAAAATAAAATAATTTGGTTATCTTAGCTGGATTAAAAAATAAATTTCAAAATATAGGTAACAAATTAATCTCTGTCATTCCTTATTAAATCAAAAGTGTGTTTACACATGCCCTATGGCCCTGAGTTTGTACCTTTAATCAGGCCTTCAGAGCCCTGTGTGACGCTGTGGGATGCAGCTGTGGGGCTTCATGCTGGTTAATGAGGGCTGCTGGTACCCAGTGTGTAGATCCTATCAGTCCAAGACTCTGATATCACTTTTTAAATATGCAGCGATTACAGGGGAACAAATATTCCATAGAAATGAAAAGTTATAAAGCACAGGTGAAACACTACAAATCCCTATATAAATATTATGGTATTTTTTTTCTTTGGGGAGACTTTTTACATGGCAGATTGCTACAAGAGAATGTGAGAAGTTGATTTTCATTCAGGAAATTCTGCCTGAAGCAGGACTGTAAATCTGCACACGCTTACAGCATGTTTCTAGAAAAAAGAATGAAAAATTTACTGATTAGAGAGGAAGTGATCCACACAAGCTGTCTTAAACCACCAGTCAACAGGGCTAGTGTAGTAACAGGTGTGTGTTTTTATGTGTGTTAGAGAGAGAGAGAGAGAGAGAGAGAGAGAGAGAGAGAGAGAGAGATTAAGGGGTGTTTATGGGTGACTTAGAGAAGAGGTATGTGTTGATGTGCCATGCGAATGTGAATCACCTCTAATGTTTTTCTGCCTCTTTTTTCTGTGTCCTCAGGCCATTACTGCCTTCATGTCCACACATGCTGACTCTCCCTCCCTCTCTCTCTCTGTCCTCTTTTCATCTGTACTCTCTCTTTCTTTCTCTGTCTCCCTCCCTCATAAACACACTTTTTTTTTTTTTTTTTNTTTTTTTTTTTTTTTTGTATTTTACAACTGAAAATCTTCCATATAGGAACTCAAGATGGTGCTGTTTCAGGTGGATTTCTCAAAGACAGCAAATTTTGTGGATGAGTAGCATCAGGTCACAACTCCATGGTGCTGCCAAAATTTCACTTTTTGTGCTTGGTCTTTGTACTGTTAAAGTTCCAAAAAAAAAAAAAAAAAAAAAAAAAAAAAAAAAAAAAAAAAAAAAAAAAAAAAAAAAAAAAAAAA
>VXCM01005568.1:42551-79572 GCA_014773175.1 Lucifuga dentata
AACATGTATGAAAACTGAATATATTAGGCTCAAACATGCAAAATGGCCGGTATGGTCCTTTAAGCTTCATCAACTGTCGAATCTAAACCTTGATGATGTTACCAAATTTAAAAATATCAAATTATCAGAATAAATCAGCATCACTATAACCCTAAAACACGTTCTTCTCCTACATTAGCCTCTTGTCAAAGTGAGGAAAGCTAAAATAGCTTAGTTTTGGAGAATTTGCCTGCATCTGTCTGTCCTTTAAGGGGAAATCCAGACCTCATGAAAACAGAAATACAGGCACACACTCACACACAAGCACACAGCTTTGCAAGCTGTTTTCACTGAAAGGTGGTTGATGTTTCAGTGAAAGGAAGCATTCCGGTGGTTTCATGCTGGCGTTCATGCAGCTGGATGCAGCGTTGGCTTTGTGGTGAGAGAAAACACGGGTGCTGACAGGGAAAGAGGAAACGCTTTACAGGCAGTAAACAAACATGAACATAACCCATAATCCCACGTCTGCTGTGTGACTTACAGGCTGCTCTACGATGATCTTAAAGGACCATACCACCCATTTTGCATGTTTGAGCCTAATATATTCAATTTTCATACATGTAACATTACTGACAATCATTTCCCAAAGCATACTACTGGAACGGTGAATTAAAAATGTTTTTCCTACCTTCCAGACCTCCATTGGTTTCAGTTCATTCTGCTATTAAAATCAACTTGTTGATACTGTAAACGTTCTTGGGATAGGTAATCCATCATCACCAACAAGACGTGTATTCAGGTTTTTTTAGAAGTTATGTAATTTTAGTGTTTAAGCTCAATAAAAAGCGTGGAGTGAATGTATGCCTCCACCGGGGAATATAGTCCCAAAAGAAGACCTGCGTTTATGGAAAAATTTAAAGGACCGTGACTTCATAAGGCTGTGTAACTATTAGCAGGAGAAACATGGATTTTTAAGGTGGGTGTATCACTTGAATATTTGATTTTGAAAGATTAAGAGATTTAGCAAAATATCAGGAAAGCTGAAATACAGTTTTATCCTTTGAGAAATGACTGTCAGTAACCTTAAGTGTATAACAATTGAATATGTTAGGTTCAAACATACAAAATGGACAGTATGGTCCTTTATTGTTTCAAAAACTCATTCAAGTGATCTATAAACACAGGTCTTCTTTTGGGACTATATTCCCCGGTGGAGGCATACATTCACTCCACGCTTTTTATTGAGCTTAAACACTAAAATTACATAACTTCTAAAAAAACCTGAATACACGTCTTGTTGGTGATGATGGATTACCTATCCCAAGAACGTTTACAGTATCAACAAGTTGATTTTAATAGCAGAATGAACTGAAACCAATGGAGGTCTGGAAGGTAGGAAAAACATTTTTAATTCACCGTTCCAGTAGTATGCTTTGGAAATGATTGTCAGTAACGTTACATGTATGAAAATTGAATATATTAGGCTCAAACATGCATGGTCCTTTAATGCCTCCATGGCTGCTACCGTTTTTAATGCTTTAAAGAGCGTCTGGGTTTCTCGCCATGACGTGTTTTCTGTCTGTGTGTTGTCACAGTGATCTGCAGGTTTGCGTGTAATGAGTCCGTGACATCAGGTCGCTGTTTGCACGTCTGTAATCAGCAGCAGCGTCTGAATCGCTCTGCTATGTCAACATCTCCCTGTTCTGGCTTGCTCTCATGTACTTCTCCAGCAGAAACATTCCTGATGCGTGCATGCATGTGTGTATGTGCGTGTTTCGGTATGCATGTGTGAGAAATTAAGTAAAGCCGGAGAGCGGGAATAGTTTTGGTGGGCAGAGCGTGACTGCTGGGATATTTTTAGGGCGGCTTGAATGAAGGGTTTTGGTGTTCTGTCAGGCATTCTTCTCTTCTTTTCAGTTTCCTTTGCCTCAATCTTCTCATTTCCTCTGTAAGTGAATCACAGCTGATGGGCTAATACTGACCACGACTCACACACACACACACACACACACACACACACACACACACACACACACACACACACAGGTGCACACACACATCACTTCCTGTCCACGCTGTCCTCTACCTTCTCTGTCTTTATAAAGCCCTCCTCAAGACCTTTGGTGCTGCTTGTTGTGTGACACCCATAACAGGCTCATTCTGAGGGCGTCCATCTCAGGGTGATGGGTGCTGCCGAAGCGGGGCACTGTGACCCCCCCCAGCGAGAGCAGACGAGGGTGGGGGTCATTGTCCCCGAGCCTGCGGGAGCTGCCACACACTCCGAGCCAATAGCAACGCAAGAATGCCGATGGGACAAAGGCCATAACTCTATTCTATAGCAGCACAAGCGGGGCATTGTGTTATACAGGCACGCACACACTCTCACACACACTCAGGGTTTCTACAATAACACACACACACACACACACACACAAACTATACCNCACACACACTCAGGGTTTCTACAATAACACACACACACACACACACACACAAACTATACCGGAGCAAACTATGCATCTGTGCAAGCATGCCAAATACTCATTCATCAACGAGTTTCCCACACCATGCAACCCCCCACGGGCCATCTCCATCACGGGCTGAGAATGGCAGTCAATCTGGGGACAATGAGAGAGAGAGAGACAGAGAGAGAGAGAGAGAGAGAGAGAGAGAGAGAGAGAGAGAGGTCTGTGGTTGAGCTGCAGCAGCCTGTAGGTTCGTGTCTCTGTTATGTCTACGCTCCAAGGCCAGTTCCCACCACGTAAAACGCCTCCTTCCCCATCTAACCCGTCTAACCCGAAGGTCTGTCCATCAAATTTCCTCTCCGTTTATGCACTCGCTCCCATTTCTTCCTCATTTTCTGGAAACAGCACAACTAGGAAGAGACTCGGAAGAGCTGTGACCTTTGCTACGACTCTGACCGAGCCACAAACGAGGAAACGCTGACAGAAGAATACGAACGCTACAAAAACATCCATTTCCTGCCAAGGCACGGTCAGCAGACAGGTGAATGACCTCTGACCCGGCATGACGCGGTGCTGCTTGACACGCCAGGAATGTGTCCACACCTCACGGCCAACCATGTCACGGCGAGCGGCGGGAAAGCAGCAGAAAACTTGGAGTCTCCCTCAGCCCAGACGGAGTGTGTGCTGGCCCCGGCCTCTCTGTTATGGTCGACATTCTGTGGCACGGTGTGAATGTAGGAGAGTGTTTTGGGAGTGAGAGTGATGGATGACTTAATCTCAAGGGACACAGAGAGAGATGGGCGGTGTGTGTGTGTGTGTGTGTGTGAGTAGGGTGATAAGGATATTTTTGTCCAATTTATGAGAAGTATTTCAAGGTCTGAGCAGATAACTTCAGTCCAGATTTGATTGTTTGGAAACAACGTCTCAATGGCAAGGAGAAATTGTTGAATCCTATTAAAGGACCATACCGCCATTTTGCATGTTTGAGCCTAATATATTCAGTTTTCATACGTGTTACATTACTGACAATCATTTCCCAAAGGATAAAACTGTATTTCAGCTTTCCTGATATTTTACAAAATCTCTTAATCTTTCAAAATCAAATATTCAAGTGATACACCCACCTTAAAAATCCATGTTTCTCCTGCTAATAGTTACACAGCCTTATGAAGTCACGGTCCTTTAAATTTTTCCATAAACGCAGGTCTTCTTTTGGGACTATATTCCCCGGTGGAGGCATACATTCACTCCACGCTTTTTATTGAGCTTAAACACTAAAATTACATAACTTCTAAAAAAACCTGAATACACGTCTTGTTGGTGATGATGGATTACCTATCCCAAGAACGTTTACAGTATCAACAAGTTGATTTTAATAGCAGAATGAACTGAAACCAATGGAGGTCTGGAAGGTAGGAAAAACATTTTTAATTCACCGTTCCAGTAGTATGCTTTGGGAAATGATTGTCAGTAACGTTACATGTATGAAAACTGAATATGCAAAACGGCTGGTATGGTCCTTTAATATCATCAAACACTGGCAAAAATAAACCATCAGGACAGATAAACAATAACATTTATATAGATATATACAAATTAATACTGTACAAGAGCACAAAGGAAGGAAGGAATAACAGGTATTGTGGCATTTCTGGATGGAAATGAAAATGATGCATCATAAACACTGAATACACACACAGGAAGTGGAAAAAAAAACCCAAAGGAAAGCTAAAGAGCTGGACTCAACCTGGACTGTGCTCCAAAATTTACCTGTGCATTCAACCATGCATTCATTTACTTATACACACACACACACACACACACACACACACACACACACACAATCATATGCAAAACAGGCAAATACATTCACGGTTTGAAGCACTCTGATTTCTACAGGCACACCTGGCTTGATTTAACCACCTGTCATGGCTTGTATGGCTTATTCAGCATTACTCTGGCTCAGCANCGTGTGTGTGTGTGTGTGTGTGTGTGTGTGTGTGTCCACTGTAACAGAGCACGGGGATCAGACGTGTTTCATTCGTCCTTGTCAGAGGGTTACATCATGTGTGTGTTAAATCTCTACCTCTCTTTGCGTGTCCACGTTCCCTCGGAACATTTGGCCAGTTCAGGTTAGGCTAAAGTGCTGAGAGAGAGGAAGAGATATGTGTGTGTGTGTGTGTGTGTGTGTGTGTGTGTGTGTTTTGCTGTGTGTAATGGGTCTGAGGGGCATTCCGTCTCTAAACAGCAGAACTTGGCCTTGCTGCTGAATTCCTTAATTTGCTGAGCAGCAGGAAAGGAAATTTGCTCTTTGCTACATAAGAATGTGAGAGTTTGTTCGGTTCCAGACAAACTTTGATATGTTTTAATAAAAATGAGTCGGCGTGTTTTCGCTGACACGGTCTGAGCGTCCTGTGCTCTGATTGGACGAGAGCAGAGCGACTCGGGGCTGTTTATCATCTGCTCAGTTTCCCCCAAATCCGCCCCGGTTTGCGCTATTCAACAGTCCACATCTGGAGAACATGAAAACACAAATCCATGGCCTTGTCCTATTTTGGGGAATGTCTCTCCTTCTCTCTGTCCGTCCATCCGTCCATCCGTCCTGCTGCTTCTCCTGTCCTACCAGTTGCAGTCTTTCTTCAGAAGCGTGAGGACTTTGCGTCCCAAACTGGCTTTCCACGGCTTGACGAAGCTCTTCATGTTGACCAAGAGGCGACCCTGCTTGCGGTCAGAGTGACCTGCCACCAGGTACTCTGCCCCTGAGAAACGAGGTCAAAGGTCAAACAAATTTACAGAAGTTTGTAACCCTGAAACAAGCTTACCATGCGTTTCCTTGTCAGATTTCTAATTCGCATTTTGATTTAAGCATAAAATGGGTAATATATTGATTTTTGAGATAACTGGAAATATCAGCCCATTACTGATCATTTATCAATAACCAGGAGAGGTGTGTGTGTATATGTGTGTGTGTGCGTGTGTGTCTGACCTGGGTTTAGGATGGGGCAGGTGCAGCCCCGTGCGGTCCAGGACTCGGGGTAAAGAGTGACTCGACCCCGCTGGATCTTCACCTTTGTGTTCTGACTCAGCACCTTCTGAACTTTGACCTCCACCTCAGCGTGGGAGCCCTTATCGTGGGCCAACAGCACCTTCACCTTTAACACTGGGGNGGGGGGTCAGGTGATAAATTGACAGTTTCTGTGCTTTGAAACACACAATATAACGAGTGTTTGATGTTTCTGACTAATAACCGAATAACTGATTTTCAGACATTTCTTGATACTTAAAATAAAAACTTAAATTCTGAGATTTTTTTTTTCGTGTTTTTTTGTGTTTATGGAGTAAAAGTCGTCCCATGAGGTGAGATCCGTGACGTTTTTCTTACCGTACGCGTAATTCATCATGCAGAAGAGTTTGTTGTTGGTCAGGGTTTGTTCTTTACACTCACATTTCTCTGCAGGAGGGCAGACAGGCAGATTAATATTTGTAACATAACTGTCTCATGTGTGTGTGTGTGTGTGTGTGTGTGTGTGTGTGGTCTCAGATATGCAGCATCTTAAGAATGCAAGCCCAGCGTGTGTGTCTAGTAAGGAATGTGCCTATGAAAGCTGCAGTTTCATGGCAGTGGGGGTCTAAAAGCACGCAGGCATGCACGCAGCCACGCACGCGTGCACGCACACACACACACACACACACACACACACACACACACACACACCTTTGTTCAGTGTCCTTCTAAGGTCCTATCAAGACTTTCATTACTTAACCATTAACGCTTGGTCACTGGAGTGTGGACGAGGATGACTCACGCAGCCACCCACACACACACACATTCCACACACACACACACACACACACACACAGACACGCATTCCACACACACACACACCCATCGTGTCTGACCTGAGTAGTGAAGGGCGGAGAAGAGTTCATCCACTCTGAAGATCCTGACCGGCTCGCTGGAGTTTCCCTCTAAGTTGTATAAATCCAGATCGGAGCTGCATGGAATCAATCAACCAATCAATCAATAATCAGCTGTCTGGAATAAATGTATTGATTAGTTGAATAGATTTTGGCGGTTAAGGACAGTGTAATCATTTGGTTGTAAGCAAGTGATCATGACTTCGTCTGGGCAGATTGTGATCAGATTTAGATATTCATGTTCTCTAGATGATGACTCCTAACGGTTTCGGTGACCCCTGACCTTTGCCCTAGGACCACCCTCAGGCCAAATTTAAAATCTAAACAGACGCTGCATAAGCTGCAAAATATCAAATTCATGGTCCCAAGAGTTTGAATCCTTTTGGTTTTTCATCTTTTCTCCACCGCCACATCTTACTGCTTATTTAAAGGACCATACCGGCCTTTTTGCATGTTAGAGCCTAATATATTCAAAAATTCAAAAACTCTAAAATTACATTCAGTAACTTCCGAAAAAAAAACCTTGTTGGTGATGATGGATTACCTATCCTAAGAATGTTTCAAGTATCAACAAGTTGATTTTAATAGAGAATGAACTGGAACCAATGGAGGTCTGGAAGGTAGGAAAAACATTTTTGTTTGTTCGTAACCTGAGGACTGCCTGTCTTAGGCTCAAACATGCAAAATGGTCGGTATGGTCCTTTAATCATGATTATTGGATCATGATCCTCATGGTCGTTACTCACCCGAACATGCAGTCTCCGGTGAAGGGATCACAGTCTCCCGCACAGTCACACGGACGGCAGCCGTACGCGTGGAAGCCCCAGTATCCCACCATGCACCTGTCACAGTGGGCTCCGCCCACGCCAGGTTTACAAATGCAGTTTCCGTTGGAGGGGTCACAGAGCGAGCCGTCAGCCAAGTGGAAGGGCATGGAGCCCACGGGATGACAGCTGCATGCTGGGAGAGAAAGAAAAGTCCAGATTTATGTCTTACTAATTCACAACAGCCAATAGAATCAACCGTTACTGATTATCTATTAATTATCAGGAAGTAAAACAGTAAACCTGCTGATACTGATAGTTAGGGTATTGCTAGAGGAGCTGGAGACACAAAGGCCTCTTATTTTCTTATCACACAGACACACACACACACACACACAGACACACACACACACAGCCTCCACCCGTTTCCACTGTGTCTGAGAACACCAGTGTCTGCTGTCTTTACATCGCTGTGTGAACACAGAGAGGGAGAGCTTTGCAGGAGGTGAAACTCTCAGGACTCCCCCCATAATGTGTTGGGGGGGGGNGGGGGGGGGGGGGGGGCAGAAAACGAGAAGAGAGGAGGAGGAGGAGGAGGAGGAGAAGAAGTTATTCGGGAGTGTTTCTCTGCTGTTAAATGATGCTTGAAGCTTCTGTCTGCAGGCAGTAAATCATTCTAAGTTCTTTCTGCCTGTTTTCACTCTGTGTGCTCAGTAGTGCTGCAGCGAGAGCAGAAGTGAATCAGTGTGACTTTGGATAATAAAGTATTTTTTAAAAAAAGTAAAAATAAAGAGTCAACTTTAAGTCAAAGTTCAAAGTCAAGACATGCACGTTTCACTATTTTGACTATAAGCAGAAACAGAAGTGTGTGTGTGTGTGTGTGTGTCCTGAGCGTGTGGCGATGATGTCATATCAGCCATGCGCCGCCAGACAGATTCTGATCTTTATCAAAAGAATCACCCACGGCAACCGAGATAAGAAAAGTCTTATCAAAGGTCTGTATCATACAGCAGAATCATAAAGATATCACATTTAGAGTTACACACACACATACACGCACACACGCATGAAGAAACTTTTCATTTGTAGACTGTTATCTGAGAGGATCAGGAGAAATAAATACTAGTGTGAAATGTTGGCTTAGTTTTTCTGTGTGTGTGTGTTTACATATCAGTGTGAGAAGTTATGAGCATTTTGAAGAGGTCAGCACACGAGGACTCCTATGCGCCAACATGTGTGTGACACCTGACAATGAAAACTTTGAGACATGACAGAACACCTGTCTGAACAACCACAACACACACACACAAACACACACACTCTAACTTTCCCCTGGTGTGCGTTCAGCTTGTGTGGCGCTTGAGAAGAGCGTTTTTTTTTCCTCTCCATGCCTGGTATGGAAAAAATGTTCCTCAAGACGGAGGGAAATTCCTTCTTTGTCAGCAGGATTTCACAACGCCTCCGTCTGCATTTCGCTTTTTTTTCTATCAATCAGCCGTCAGATCATCGGCCTCCAGTCGCCACGGTAATGCCATACAAGGTGTGTTTTTTCGGTCAAAATGACAACGGAGAAACACTCAAGTCCTGCAGTCAAAATTCTACTAAATATGTCAAATTATCAACCTTTATTAATCTGTCAATTAAAAATTCCACAAATTGTAAATTCAAGGATAATGAAAATTCCCCAAATTTGGAGACTCGTTTCAAATCAAAATTAGAGATATGTGATGTTTTCAAAAGGATAAAAGCTTGTATCTCCACTTCGGATGATTTTCATTTCATTCCACATTTCCAGGTTTAAGGTGTTTCATTATTTCTGTACTTCAGCTCCAAATCTGGAGGTTATTTATCTTTTATTCATCATTAAAGAAAACTCCCAAAATTGGAAAAATTGGAGAAAGTCGCCTGATGATGAAAAACCTAGTTTGTCTCATTTATTAAAAGATTTTGGAATGAAATAATGAAAATCCCCAAATTTGGAGACATGACACTTTTCAAGCAACAAGAAAAAAATGAAATGAAATGAAAAATGAAAACAAAAAAACTCAGAGTTTGAGCATCTTCACTATTTCTTTTTTGCATTATGTCAAATCTAAACTGGAGCTACAAAGATGAACAGGAAACACAATGAAAAAAAAAATCAACCTAATATCTCAAATTCTGGTTATTCTGGAATGAAATAAGTTTAAAAATATAACTAGAAAAAATATAATGATTTTTCCAAACTGGAGATGTGAGGTTTTTTTTAACCCACAAGCTGATAATCATTGTATCTCAAGACAGAAATCTCCGTCTGTGGCACCAGCATCTCTAGAACCCGGTGTATCAGGCCAGATTAAACCCCACCTAACTATACCCGGGTACAGTCTGGTCTAGGCCAAAATATACCCCAGGGTTTAAAACAGCCAGGCTGGTTTATACCCCGGGGTATATTTTGACCTAGACCAGACTATACCCACTAGTCCAGATTATACCCTCTTGTGTTTTTCATAAATTAGCCTGTATTTAAATGTCCAGAGTTTCTTTCCATCATAATTTAAAAAATAACATAGAGACTTTTTTTTGGTGAATTATAAGGTTGTGTCATCAGGGTTAGGGTTAGGGTTAGGGTGCGAAAGTCTGTGAAATAAAACCAAAAACTTATGTATCCTTGATTACTGTGTGTCTGAGTGTGAGGTATAATCTGGCCTTTAGGGTATGAAGTAGCCTAGCTTAAATATACCCGACGTATAAAACAGGCTAGCCCCGTTAACCCCGGGCATAGTCTGGGCACAGGGCATATCTTGGGCTGTTACACCAGCGCTGTATGAAGTTTAAATTCTGCAGGTTTGTTGCTCAGGACCCAAAGACGTGCAGCGTCACGTGTGAAGTTTTTTGGATGAGCGGTTCTCAAACTGAACTGTGCTGGTAAAAAGTAGGATACACTCAACATACACTCTGGTCCACGGGAACTTATGGCAGGCTGTGGCGCACGCCATAAAGTCCGGCCCATTTTGAACAGACATGTTTTGAACAGGCATGTTTTGAACGGGTACTGTACTAGTACTTTTAATGTACTAGTGCAGTACTAGTCCAAAATGCAAGTAAATGCAGTACTGTGGCTTCAAACCTGGTAGATTCTGTGTAGAGACAAAACGTGCAACACGCCAACGTGTGCCCAAACCCAGATGTTTTGGAACGGTCTGGTGTAATTTGACAGTTGTTTTGAATTCAAGCAGATGTGTGTGTGTGTGTGTGTGTGTGTGTGTGTGTGTGTGTGTGAACATGCTGTACACACTCTGTAGTAGGTGTGTGAGGTGGCGTACCTTCAGGACGCCGGGTCAAATCTGACGGATAATCAGAAGGAGAATGTAGCCACCGCTCCGTGTTTACGGATGACTATCTGGTGTTTACTTAAGACTCGTCTCATCAGTGGCGGGCNCACACACACACACACACACACACACACACAACTGCTACCAATGATTACCCTCAAGCTACTTGGGCTCTGAGTCACAGGAAAAAAAACAACGAAAGATGGACAATCAGGAATGTGTGTGTGTGTGTGTGTGTGTGTGTGTGTGTGTGTGTGTGTGTGTGTGTGTGTGTGTAGACATCTTTGAGTCAAGCCATAGGTATGCCAGCATCTGATGATTAACTTGGATGGAGTGTGGGTTGTCTTCTCTCTCTCTCTCTCACACACACACACACACACACACACACACACACACACACACAGAGCCAGGTGCCCATTAGGAATGGCGTTATCAGCACGTCTCGGCTTGTGTCCTCAGCATTCCTGACAGGAAGGAGCCGCCGTGCCAGCGTGATGCGTTACGTTTAAGGTTATGATTCATAAGCTACGTGATGTAACACCTGTGGTGCAGGTAGCGACTCCGTTACCTGTGAGATTAATAGCGACTCCGTTACCTGTCCAGACTCCAGGACAGTAAATCTGGACTCTGGTTTTGTCTTCAGGATGTCAGTTTGCCAAAAGGTTTGAGTACGACTGATGTTTAATAATGAAGCTGATACACCTTCTGTTGTTGAGGGATAGATAGATAGATAGAGAGATAGAGAGAGAGAGAGATAGATAGATGGATGGATGGATGGATGGACAGAATGGCATAGGTGCTCCACTTTACATCCGGATGGTCCTTTAAGTGACATGCTAACGTGTTGTGTGTGTGTGTGTGTGTGTGTGTGTGTGTGTGTGTGTGTGTNCGTTTGCAGGAGTCTGGGGCGGTGTGTGGTCTCTGGGGGTCTCTGTAGAAGCCGGGCTTGCAGCTCTCACACTGACGGCCTTCCGTGTTGTGCAGACAGTCGCACATGCCGCCGCCACGCTGACCAGACTCACACCACGCCGACCAATCAAAATGGCAGCTCTGAGCGTGCCCGTTACACTNCTGACCAGACTCACACCACGCCGACCAATCAAAATGGCAGCTCTGAGCGTGCCCGTTACACTTACACTCTGGGTGTTCAGGAGGAGAACGACACGTCAGCAATGCAAATACTGCATACGTGCACACATACCTGTGTGTGTGTGTGTGTGTGTGTNCTCTGACATTCGTGCGGCGCCCCCGTCAGGCCGTCAGCAGGCTGCCAGGGTCGGTCGTTGTAGAGAGGAGCACAGCGCTCGCAGTGAGCACCTGCAGTGTTGTGTCTGCACACACACTTCCCATGGATCTGAGAGAGAGAGAGAGAGAGAGAGAGAGAGAGAGAGAGAGAGGGAGAGAGAGAGGGAGAGAAAGAGACTCATTAGTGAAAGGCAAATGACAGAGGTAGAGACGGAAGGAACAAAGAGGTCAATGTGATGGAGATAGCTAGGACTCCACTCTTTCACGCTCAGTCTATCACTTTCTCCACTTCCTCTTTTTTCCCTTTCTGTCTGGTTTTCTCTTTTCTTCTCATTCCTTCTTCTCGCTCCCTCGCTTGTTCCTCCATCTCTCTTGTGCTCTTTCTCTTAGAATTACTAAATGGAGATTAATTGTTTGGCTTCATCGCTGGAAACAGGAATGGGCCTCTGGTCTGAAAAGGCCCTGTGTGTGTGTGTGTGTGTGTGTGTGTGTGTGTGTGTGTGTGTGTGTGTGTGTGTGTGTGAGAAAAGTGGAAGTATGCAGCACAATAACAATCTCCTTGTCATTCCTGTGAGCTGGAATGCCATGCATGCTGGATAATGATGGGAGGGGGGGCAAGGCATCTGAGGAAGCTCTTTATTTGTTTGCGTTACACCATGCTACTGTAATGTAGGACACACACACACACACACAACAATTAAATTATGAATACAGACGTAGATACACATGGGTCAAGAATACATGAACACGCACGGAAAAGAACATATGAACACACAATTCCTGCATTTGTTTCCCACGGTGTCACATCCCTGGCTCTGATTTTCTTACACACACACACACACACACACTCATACATAGAGAGTTAAACGTCTCCACATGCTATAGGAACGCCGCTCCGTTGTCCTCTGCCTGAACTGACCCCTGATCAGTCGTGAACATACGTCCACACGGCTGATTTCACACACATCACACACGCATTTCAATCACTCTAACAAGGCAGCAACAGAATAAATGAGCGATGTCAAAAAATAATTAAGTAATTAATGAATATGGTTGGAAAGTTGAAAAAGTCCAGATTGGAATGAAAGAAGGGGCACGGAAAAGACGGCGTGGCTAACGGCAGCTGGCAGCGGTCCAGGCAGCTGGTATTTCACATGTTTACCATACCGTGATACGGGACAATTAACACATGTACACACTCAGAGCTACACACGTAATCATGCAGACCAGTCGCACCGATACCTGGAAGCAGCCGAGACGCTTTCAGCAGCTTTTCATGTTAAAAAAAGAGCAGTTGTCCAATCTCACTGGCTGAAACTCAAAGTCAGAATACTTTAGTTATTCAGACTTTAGAGGACCATATCATCCATTTTGCATGTTTGAGCCTAATATATTCAGTGTTCATACATGTTACGTTACTGACAATCATTTTCCAAAGGATAAAACCGTATTTCAGCTTTCCTGATATTTTGCTAAATCTCTTAATCTTTCAAAATCAAATATTCAAGTGATACACCCACCTTAAAAATCCATGTTTCTCCTGCTAATAGTTACACAGCCTTATGAAGTCACGGTCCTTTAAATTTTTCCATAAACGCAGGTCTTCTTTTGGGACTATATTCCCCGGTGGAGGCATACATTCACTCCACGCTTTTTATTGAGCTTAAACACTAAAATTACATAACTTCTAAAAAAACCTGAATACACGTCTTGTTGGTGATGATGGATTACCTATCCCAAGAACGTTTACAGTATCAACAAGTTGATTTTAATAGCAGAATGAACTGAAACCAATGGAGGTCTGGAAGGTAGGAAAAACATTTTTAATTCACCGATCCAGTAGTATGCTTTGGGAAATGATTGTCAGTAACGTTACATGTATGAAAATTAAATAGGCTCAGACATGCAAAATGGGTGGTATGGTCCTTTAAAACTAAAACAAAGTGTGACCTTTGAGTCAATCAAAAAAGGTGACGTTAGCTATTAAATGTGAGCTACGGGAAACTAGATGCATCTCATGTGACCATGAATAATGAGAAAAGCCAAATATAGTTTATATATTTTGCTCAAATTAAGCAACATTGAATATTTCCTCACTTCTCATCTAAACCGAGCAATTCTGATGAACATAAATCACATGGTGAAGACTGGAAACGTCTGTGGATGAATCACCCTGGTATGAAAAGGAGATGAAGAAAGACGAGAGACAGAGAGAGAGACGGGGGAGAGAGGGGCAAACAGACAATGAAGATGAAAAGAAGAAGATGGAAAGAAGGGAAAAAAGAGGGAAAGCTACAGAAAGACTGAAAGAGATGTAGATCGATGATAAAACAGCAGGACCACGGCTAGACTAATTGCTGCTAATACTTCAGTGGTTAGCGCTGGATGTCATTATGTGTGTGTGTGTGTGTGTGTGTGTTGGCTTTGTAGCTAACTAANTTCAGTGGTTAGCGCTGGATGTCATTATGTGTGTGTGTGTGTGTGTGTGTGTGTTGGCTTTGTAGCTAACTAACAGACAGTGTAATCACCCCAGACCACAAAACCCCATGTGGGAAGACAGGAGCATAAAAAAAACAACAACAGATGCCTTTACACACATACTGTACATACACACACACACACACACACACACACACAAAGAAGTCCCTTCATCTATACTCTCTCAACTCAGGCAGTAATGACTCTAAATATCAAAGCCACTTTCACCACTGATTACTCTGGTGTGGAGATTATTCTACTGTTCTACACACACGCACACGCACACACACACACATACTCACCAGTCCAAATGTTGCATGCATAAGTCTGCGCACATGCAAAGGACAAACAGTAAACACATATGCCTTCAGACACATAAGGGTTGGTCCTAGTGCTGTTATATATATAAACACACACACACACACACACACACACGCACCAGAATAGAACAGAATAGAATAGACTTCATTTACATAACCACAGTCTCACACACACATTCACGAAAGGCAAAACAATAAACCTACTGTCTCACTCACACACACTCTCTCTCTCTCTCACACACACACACACACCCCTCCCTGTCTGATGATGGGTAATCTCTGCCCTCATCTCTGCTTGTTTGGGTTTTGCAGAAACGGCGGCTCTGGGCTGAAACGGAGACAGCAGAAAGTGCTGATAGCAGCGAGGACTTATATAACCTCTGCCTGTTTTCCTGCTGTTTACCCGACGCTCCGCACGGCGTGCCGACACCACGCTGACCTCAGGCAACGTCAGGACCACACTCAAGAGGGATTTACTGTTCAAACCGCAACGCTGAAGCCAGCTGGACTCATACTGCTGATACTGAATGTAAGCTGGTGAACGGCGTGTCGTGTAACCAGGTCATTCATACACCTGTTCATATAATCACACAAAATCTGCCTTTTTCTTTTCTTTTTTTCTTGTCTTAACATAACCTGACCCACGGAGCCCCTTAGAGGTCATGTGTGAAAAAAATAATAATAAAATGGGTTTAAAAAAAAAACGATGGCCCTCAGGAGACATGGAATAAAAAAAATGAGATGGAGTTAAAAAACAAAAAAAAAAAAAAAAAAAANAAAAAAAAAAAAAAAAAAATCAGTTGGAGGTTTACAAAAAACCTTATTTTTTTATCTGCTTTCTTTCGTTTTTTTTTCCTCAGGGTTTTTTTTGCTTTCTGTTTTTTTGTTTTTTTTCTCTTCTGAAACGTACTAAAAATAAGTCAAAGCTACAGTGATGCAAAGGAGCTGTTTTGCTGCTGTTTGAGTTACGTCAACTCTCATAAAAGAAAGTGTGTAATTTTATCAGATTTAGCATAATATTACATATAGGAACCTATTAATGTAAAAATTTATACGGATTGGCCCTTAAATTTAGTTAGATTTAGACGGATTGAGTTAGCGACCTGATATTGTGTTAGGCCGTGCTAATGTGTCCAGTTTCTTTTATTTCTTTTCTGCAGGAGCTGGTAATTAATGTGGAGCATTTTATTTTATTTGATTTTACTTCATGTCAGAAAATGAAAGGAGATCAGTTGAAAAGAAGAACTCAGAGTCTCACTGGTTACACTCGCTCTGATATGAAGGATGTGACGTTTGGTTGGTTGTTCCTTTTAATCAGATTTCACACAAGTATGCACAACACTTTTATTATCATGGTGTGTGTTACAGTTTTACAGTCTGAGAGTCCTATGCGTTCCAGAGGAAATCCACCCTGACGAGAAGGAAATCCTGATAAAAACACTCAACAGGCCTGGAAACTTTTCTGGCATGAAAACAGACAGATTTAACATTTGAAGAATTTGTGCGAGAATAAATCAGTTGTTGGCAGCTTCAATCCAAACCACGGTTATCTGCACCAGCCCTCAAAAACCACATTCATCTCTCCTCATTTCTCAAGGGAAATGCCAAATATTTGCAGAAATAAGAAGATTTACTTGCTTTCCTCAGTTTTAAATGAATACTTTAGGTTTTGTCAGTTGCTTATCAGAATGCAGCTCATGCAAAAAAAAAAAAAAAAAAAAAAAAAAGTTATTGGATATTCAATAAAATGGATGAAGCTCGTCTGCAGAGCAGGGTTGGGAGGGTTACTTTAAACATGTTGCTAATTACCTGCTAAAAAATGTAATCAGTCACGTAATCCTACTCCAATATTAAAGTTATGTAACTTTATTACTTTCCCTTACTTTTGGATTACTTCAATCAATAAGATGACTTTTATCTAGATTTTTATTTAAGTGTATTTTCTAAAACAACGATTTAAGATAACCTTAGGAAAGAAAATGGGGACACAGAAAAAAAAATTCAGGTCTTCCATTTCTAAATGAAATTATAGGCTTACAGAACAGCACAGTTAACAAAGCAAAGATAAAATCTGATCCTGTTATAAAGTTAAAAAAAATCTCTAAATTTTTTTGTTCATGGATGAAGAGAATCCACAGTATTTTTTTTTTTTAACAAATCAGAAGTAAAAAAAAAAGTTGCTAATTGAGTGTTATGTTGTTTTTACGACCTACAGTAGTTTTTCTTTTTTTGTTTAATAAAATCACTAACAGCATCTTTCTGTGCTTCACTTACAGTCTCTACAATAAGAACTGGTAGTTGTGGTATTGAAATGCTGGCTATTGTTAGCTTAGCTTTGGCTAACATTAGCTTTGGCTAACGTTAGCTTTGGCTAATGTTAGCTTTGGCTACCTGGTTTCTGTGTAGCTAGCATAGCAGTTGGTCTTATCTGCAAATGTTTCTTTAGATTAGACTACATTAGTTTTTGGATGCTGACAGTATTTTCACAGCTGGAAGATATAAATTAAACTGTGATGTTATTCTACTTTCCTGCCTTCAAGACAAAATAGTGGCAAAATTTCCACGCTGTGAAAGCATTTTTTTCACTGGTGTCCATGGCGACGCTGGTAAACAGAAGAGCGGCGTTGAAAGAGGTAATGTGCGCATGCGTGTTTGGCAGAAAATCGTTATATTTTCAAGCATAATCCTGATAGTAATTCCCATTTTCTACTAAATGTATCTGTAATCTGATTACACTTTTTGTTCTCTGTAACTGTAATACAATACAATTACATTTTTTTGTATCCTGATTACATAACGCCATATTCCGTTTCTACCCAAGTCAGAGGATGGGTTTAATTGTGTAACAACTAATGTGTATTTTTATGAAATTTAAACAAAAATCGGATCAGAAATAGTTAAGAATGATTACAGCAAGTGTAGTATGGATCAACGTGCATCATATTCACAATACCAGATGTATTTGACTCTGACTCTCTAATTACAAAAGACAATATTTTCCCTGTAAATTGGTGTAATGCTTGTTTATCTTTGAAATGGCTGAAAGGAAACTCTCATTTCTTCACTCTGGTTTTGATGCAGCAGAATAATCGCTCAGACGACTGAGACGGAGGCGTCCCACTCTGAAACGCTTACAATCTCCAATAAAAACACTGCATCAGCCTCGTCTGCTCACACCTCAATCAACACACACACACACACACATCAACGCTGTCATTAGCCCGTGGCTGAATCAACATCTACATCTCCTAGTTTCTTCCTATCAGACAAAAGCAGCTGTTTATCTGATCAGTCAGTCAGACGATAAGAGGAAGTAGCAGAGAGAAAGGTGATACACCCCCACCCTCTCTTCAGTCTGTTATTAAGGCAGCTGCCAACGCACACACAAAGTGAGACGATAGGCAGAACAAGCCCTTAAAGGACAGTACCGGCCATTTTGCATGTTTGAGCCTAATATGTTCAGTTTTCATACATGTTACGTTACTGACAATCATTTCCCAAAGGATAAAACCGTATTTCAGCTTTCCTGATATTTTGCTAAATCTCTTAATCTTTCAAAATCAAATATTCAAGTGATACACCCACCTTAAAAATCCATGTTTCTCCTGCTAATAGTTACACAGCCTTATTAAGTCACGGTCCTTTAAATTTTTCCATAAACGCAGGTCTTCTTTTGGGACTATATTAAATGCTAAAATTCCGTAACCTTAAAAAAACCTGAATACACGTCTTGTTGGTGATGATGGATTACCTATCCCAAGAACGTTTACAGTATCAACAAGTTGATTTTAATAGCAGAATGAACTGAAACCAATGGAGGTCTGGAAGGTAGGAAAAACATTTTTAATTCACCGTTCCAGTAGTATGCTTTGGGAAATGATTGTCAGTAACGTTACATGTATGAAAATTGAATATATTAGGCTCAAACATGCAAAATGGGTGGTATGGTCCTTTAAGTCTGATATCAAGGCTTTTAATCTTGATTTCTTTAAAACAAGTGAAAAAAGAAAAAAAAAAACCTGCCAGCGAGGTNCTTTTAATCTTGATTTCTTTAAAACAAGTGAAAAAAGAAAAAAAAAAACCTGCCAGCGAGGTTTGATAACTTTGCTTGTTTCTCATAACAGCTAAAATGAAATGAAAAGAAGGCAGATGATGAGGGAAAAGCAACGCTGGAATGATCCGCTGAGGTTTCATCTGACAGCAGCAGCAGGTCAAATTTCACACTCGTGCAACACTTTAGCTCTGGACAAGATACCTCAGAAACACTGACCAACTTCTTCATCCATTCTTTTGTTTGGGGTTGCTTTGGTTTCTGTGAGCTTTACAGCTTCCAGCAAGGCAACAAACTTTAACAAACACAGTTAAAGTGGCACATTCACCCGCTCATCACTTACCACGTGGCTGGTCCGGTCTCTGACGGGTCGGTATCCTGACGCAGGAACGCACTGCTCGGCGTGTCCGTTACAGAAGCAGCTTCCCTTCACGATCAGGTCATAGATGGAGAAGTGCCGAGTGGGAAGAGTTTCCTCTGTGGAGTTCGGGTCTTTGGCCTGACACGGACACGACTGGTGCTTCAGCAGGCGGATTCGGATGTTGGTCACCCTCAGCTGCTGCTGACCCTCTACGCCAAATGGATCCAGGAATTCCCATTGGGGGAGGGCACGGTAGATCACCTGTCAGTCCAATAAAAAGAGATTTGCTGTTGTATTTCATAGGACATCAGCTTAACGCATAAATCTGAGGGGATTTTTTATGCAGCCAGTCATGAGATTTGTGAGTTTTGACAGGTAGTGATTCTTGCTGTTGGCTAATCCACATATTTAAAGTCTGCAGATTGGTCCTGCTTCCATCTATTTGGCCAATAAGTATTTACTCTATTTCTAGAGTAAAATCTCAGGTTTGCAAGTCAGACTGGCTTTGCAAGACTAGAATTTTATGGCCAAATGTTTCTCTGTCTTGACCTGGGCGTTCCCTGTAGCTGCTCCAACTGGCATCAAGAAATAAACTGCCTGAAAAAGAGCGACTTCAAAGCCAGGAATGATATAATTGGATATAATGCCTGCATGTTGAAAATCCAGGTAGTCTGGGCTGAGGATTTCTCACCAATCACCACCAAACATCAGAATCTAATTTCAGTAAGAACATCGAGTGAATCATGGCGTCTCATTTAAGCTCTTTTCTTTGCAGATTTATGTGATTAGACAGATGTATTCAGTAGCACAATCATTGGCTCATGTCATCGTCATGTTAGTGGCGGTTTGTTCTGCCATGATCTGTTCACTACTGCCGTACACCTTGTCATAATTGATTACATCCTCACGTGACCGTGAGTGAAACCGGGTGTCCTTGAATGAGAGCGTTCACCATTTCTCCCCCCCTCCCTTTTTTTTTCTCTTCCCTGGCTGGAAACCGGGCATCCTTCAAGTCGAAGATCCCTTTATATCACTCCCCTTGCGGCTGCCATCACCATGGTTACCACTCCTACTAGCAACCAACACCGCTGCTGTTGGGGTGAAAAAGTTGGTGTCTGCCCCAACTCTTGCTGTGAAAGGAGTGTGTTTTTTGCAGCATGTCTCTTCAAAGTGTGTGTGATTCTACTGACCATCTGCTACTGATATTATCAAGCACGTTATGCATGTTGTGTGTGTGTATGAGTGTGTGTTTTTGATGAAATTTAGGGGGGAAATGCAAGCAAAGCCCCCATGCTGCTCCCTCATTGGCTAGATGACTGGCTGAGGGTGTGAGGGGAGGAGCACTATTAATTTCCCTGTTGTTGGAAAAGGTCACAGGGTCACAGCATTGTGGTCCGCAATTAAGAGAACACGACAAATAGGATGAGGGGCGCCAGTCCGCGGGAGAGCAGGGAGAGCACGGAGAGCAGGGCCAGACAAAGGCTGGGATGGAGATGCAGCTTCACATAACTCAGTGCTGCACAAAAGGCCTGCGACAACCCGGCGACACCACAGCAACACCAGCACACACATACAGCCGCACTGGCATGCACACAAGCACACACAAACACACATCAGCGTGTGCATTCCTTTACACAACAAAAATTCCACCAGGGGCCTTCTTGGTGCTTTGCCTCATCGTCTTTCCATCAGATTTGGACATGATATTAGCATTTACAAATATGCAGATGACACCCATCTTTATGTTACAATATGGGCTGTATACATATTTGAGGATGGCGATGGCGCTCTGGGGAACCCCAGAAAATGGAGCTATGTAGCTTGTAGAGCTAAAACTCTGAAGCCACGAGTTCCATCATCAGACATTTTTCATAGAAGTTTAAACAAAGTCAAAAAATAGACAAGATCTATGTGTAACACAAGCTACCAAGGTTAGCATTTTCTAGTTTGACATAATTATAGGCAAAACCAAGGCTCGAAAGTAACGCCGCAAAGGCCAGATATTTTAGATTAAAAAAAGAGAAAAGGAATAAAAGATGTGTTACATATCTTAACAAGCTACATTTTAATATTGTCTCACGCCGTGGGTTCACTGTGGGGCATTCTGTCCACTCATAATCTTCCTTCCTGTTCCTTCCTCAAGCCAGTCTGGTTTTAACAGCTCTAATTCCATCAAAGCGCTCTGGACTGTAATCTGGTAAAGAGGCACAATGGGCATTGATGAAAAGAGAAAGGAGGGGGGNCGAGCCAAAGTACTAATATCCATCATAGCAAAGGCACTTCCTTCCCAGCAGACAGACGGAGAGCTGACTGTATGTGTTTATCTGAAAGGGCAAGAACATGTGTGCATACTTGAGGAACTGTGCAAAAGAGAAAGAATGTGTGTGTGTGTGTGTGTGTGTGTGTGTCTGTGTGTGTGTGTGTGTGTGTGTGTGTGTGTCTGTGTGTGTGTGTGTGTGTAGGCTGGTCTGCCTTGCTCCCTTCCTTAAGGAGGTCAGAGTCTCAACAACAAACAGTCACATTCTTCCAGCCCAGCTGACCTCATAAATAAGACCAGGAGCCCTGCATGTTCTCCACGTTCACACGCACAAGCGCCCATGCACGCACACACACAACCTTTTCCCCACATTATAGGTGAACATGCAAAGCTTTCAGCGCAAGAGTTGACATGCTTTCATGTTTGCTGGGGAAAGAAGAGAGGCAGAAAGCTGAGAATATTTGCTCCCTGTAATCGCTCCCAGAAACACCACCCCNGCCATCCATCAGGACCCCCCCACTTATCTGATCGTGAAAGCTCAGACGCTCACATGCAATCCAACATGCTTTGATAGACACAAAAAATGTACATGAAACACATTCCCTTAACCCGACCCAACAACGATCATACACACACACCCTGAGGCCAATCCCCATTTATTTACTTTTTCCATTAATATTTCAGTATATATTGCTGTTGCCATCTTGTTACTGACTCTGAGATTCAGATTACTTCCTTGTTGCAAGGATTATTTTTTTATCACTAATTATTATTTTGATTGAATAACAAATCACCATCACAAGCAGAAAAGAACAAAATCCTAACATCCAGGAAGTGGAATTAGCTAATGTTTGATATTTCTACTATAAATGTCCATTTACAAATTTTTTTTCTTTCTTTTTTTCTCCTTTTTTGTCCATTGATAAATTGATTACACAACTAATCATCCAAGCATTAATACTTAATCCTCCTTTTTGTGTAGCATACACAAAAAAAAACCCACCTCATAAAAACATGAGTTTTTATGTTGTAAATTCTTAGCACATCTTATCTTAGCTCGCGTTACTTTCATAAACACAGAGGAGGTGCAGCAGACCTCAAACACACACCGAACACTTCTAACACACCATGCTGTTACCTGTCAGTGTTACAGGTGATGCACAAACACACAGCAGGATAAAGCAGGAAAAGGTGTGAACAGCTGAGCAGCAGCTGCTGTACTGACTGTCAAAAGCCTCTTGGCCCTTTTTGACCTCCAGGTCATTGGTTGAGAGGTTAGAGGGCAAAGGTCATGCTGCTAGCACAGGTGGCTGAGTCGTAAGAAAACCAATATGCAACGTGAAGGCACAGAGGAAGGAAAAAAAAAGGAAACCAGTTGTGGTTTCCACACCTGCAAGCATGAAAGTGAGAGGAGATCTGTAATAAATCCTCAAAAATGTCTTTGTCTTTCTCAAAGCACATAAACACACGAGAAAACATGCAGGTACACACACAGGGTTTTCCCTGTATACCAAGATCTTAGATATACACAACGAAACACACACCAAGGAGGTATCAAATGAGAGTTACGATGCAGAGGAGCCATAAAAGCTGTCAGGATTACTTAGAGGGAATCTTAGCGAGGAGGAGAGCCCATCAAAGAGCAGGAATTACATATGATCACGCTGCAGGGAGCTGCAGAGCGGCGCTACGCTCGCCATGCACCTCCCCACACACACACACACACACACACACACACACAATCTGCAGCACAGCTCCCTACACACACTGCTTCAATTAAACATCAATGAGCTTCAGGAAGCCCTCTCATGCTACAGTCAAAGTATGCCTGTTAAACACACACACACACACACACACACACACACACACACCTGGCTGATCTCTGCTTAGCATGNTTAAACACACACACACACACACACACACACACACACACACCTGGCTGATCTCTGCTTAGCATGCTGTGTAGCTTTGCATGTTGCATGACTTGACATACAAAGATATTACAAAGTTTGTGTATGTAGGGGGGAATGATGGAGGTTTGCTTTAAATCATTTGTTTAGTAAAGCTCTCTGTCTGTCTGTCTGTCTGTCTGTCTCTCTGTCTCTCTGTCTGTCTCTCTGTCTCTGTGTCTCTCTGTCTGTCTGTCCAGTAGCATCGTAATCCTGTCATACATGGCATCATTACCACATCATTAACACGCAGCGCAGAAAGCTGCCTGCTGAATGGAACCCTTCCTGTCGGCCCTTCCAGCGTTTGTCTGCAGCTTCATGCTGGCCTGGTTTTAACATGCTGACATGCACACACAGCGACCTGATCTGAACCTGGTTCCTGGGTGATCTGCTGATGTTTACATTAAGAAAGTATGCAGTAAAGGTGCAGCAGGTCATCCATACCATGACTGGAAAAACACTGATGTTCCACTCAATATCTATCTTTTAAACATCAAACTTTTGCTCTTTGTAGGTAATAAAAGTGGATATAAGAGATTTGTTACTCGTGAAGATCAGGAATCTGTTCCAGTTCCACCATTTCTTACAGAACTGAAAAAAAGTATTAAAATCCATAGAAACTTCACAAATGACTCCAGTAACATAATCCTCTTCTCCACTCTACATATGGCTAAATGCAGGACATCTTCAACTTTCCTCAAAACTCTGAAGCAAGAAATTTATTGGCAAAATCCAACTGTTTAAACAAACTACGCATATGGATGAGCAGAGAAGTGGATCATGCCGGATTAGGAAGCTACTTTACATCCTGCTTTCCAGCCTACAGTGGGGGTATTTTGGCTGGATATGGGACACATAGCTCCTCCTCACCTCTCCACGGGTGCAAGGATAAGCTCCTGAGTATTTGGAGGTGCATGAAGCTCCATCCTGGTCCACCACTGCTTTTCCCTCCTCCATGCCAAAGGTGGCGCTGCAGTTGCTGGCGTAGTACTGAAGCATCTTCCACGTTCGCCCAAAGTCCTGCGAGCGCTCCAGGGTCATGGCTGTGGGACGTGGAGATCGAAACACGATGATGAGATGCGTGAAGTAGAACTCGGCCTCCAGGTCCAGCTGCACCGTCTCAGACTCCACGCCCTCGGCTGACTGCCACCAGGTGTTGGGGTGGCGGAAGGATGAGTCGGCCATGNTCAGACTCCACGCCCTCGGCTGACTGCCACCAGGTGTTGGGGTGGCGGAAGGATGAGTCGGCCATGGCGCCAGCCAGGTGGGCCAAGTGGGGGAGGCCTGCGTTGCATTTGGAACACTTGGCGGCGCTGCAGGCCAAGTTGGCGTGGGGCTCAGAGTAGGAGCAGTAGAGCTCGGTGCCGTTGTTGCCGCAGACGGTTTGGGTGAGGATCCGGCGGCCCAGAGCCAGGTTACCCATGCGAGGGTTACAGGCCCGGCTCTCACAGCGAGGGGCCACTCCTGCACGGAAAACCTTCACGGACAGGCCTGAGAGAGAGAGAGAGAGAGAGAGAGAGAGAGAGAGAGAGAGAGAAGATTACAGTGCGCACGTGAGCAAATACGAGTTGAACTAATGACTTTCCAAAGAAAATGAGAAAAAAGAGTGAAAGCCTGGGTGTCAGCAGGTGTAACAAGGTGTGGTGCTTATTTACACCTTTACACCTGCACGGTACTGACTCCAGATGTAATAATTACATGAGTACAGGGAAACCAGGCGTGAAAAAAAAATACACTTTAGAATTAACACAAGTGTGAAAAGACACAATAAGCCTTACTTTCATCAGGTCTCACTCTCATTTAACCAGCTTCATTATCTGACTTCCTCACACTTCCTGTTCTCTTCCACTTTCTCAGAATTCATAAAGTCTGACAGAAGAAAATTTAATTGGCGCAAATGGATGCAAGTTAAAGTACATCTGAGTAGAAGAGACAAAATAACATTAATGGAGTTGGATATCCAACATATTTGATAAAAATAAAAAGCAAAAATTGCCAGCTGTATTTGGAAGTTAAAACTTAAAGACTAAATCATAGAAACATTTAGAAGCTGCTCCTGTTTGCTCTCTAAACCAATATTTCCCAACTTTTGTTGCTTGTGACCTCTTTAAAGCCCCTTCTTCCAATCCTGTTAATCATATCGTGACCGCTCAGGTGGGCCCAACCCCAGATTTTCTCATAGCATGTCTAATAACTTTCCATATTGAACAATTATACTAATGTCTTGTTACTCAGTGTTTATTGCTCTGCTGTAACCGCAGAAGCTGAGTCTTTCTTGGCATGTCATGTTTGCATAGTTTGGTACTTTGCCCAATCTTAATAGTTCAGTGAGCAGACACTTGAAGTCATTCTAACAGAGCGAGAGAGAAACTGTGTGTGAGAGTGAGCGGGCGAAAGAGTGACTCAGTGTGTGCACAAGTCAAGTGCTTTACCTCGATCGGAAATGTTATGCAAAAAAAAAGGATAATAGAGGCACTGTGCACCTGCCTGCCATAGACGGTGCAGAGCGTGGACTCTGACACAGATAAGGTTTGGCAGCTCAGCCAGGATGAGCAGCATTCAGACGCTTTCCAGCCCCTCAGGGCCAGACAGACGTCCTCCAAAACCCCTTCATCCAACAAAACTCAGGCTCCCTTTCTTTTTTCAGGTCAAATACCTCCCAAAGAGACACATATAAAACTTAAAACCTGGTCTGAGGAGAGTTTCCACTGTGGAACTTCATCTAGGAGGATGGTTTTTGTTAGACTTGAGTTCATGGAGTTACGTCAGGGAAGACTGAAAGCTATTAAAAGAGCAGCATTGTGTTATCAAAAAAGGGAGTAAATTAGCTGTGGTGGAGAAGTATTCAAATCCTTTAGTAGTATAAGTATTATGTATTTGGCAGGGACATTTGCTCAGTAAGTAAAAGTACTTATTGTGAAAAAACCTAAAATAGGAGATTCAAGGTGTTTGACTCAAGTGTGGAAAAAAACCCTTGAAAATTCAATTTTGGAATAAAAATAATGATGAATAATTTGTGGTATCAAATCAGTTGAAGGATTAAATGCTCCACTATAGATGGTGATTTATAGGTGAAATCTATTACCTATTACACTTTCTAAAGATATGGATAAGATCATCAAGGCTGTTTTAACCCAGCAACAGAAAAGTCTCAAAGCAAATGGAACTCCAACCATCAGATAAAAGTAAAGAGAGGCACAAAGTGGAAATATAAGTAAATGTAGTTACTTCCCATTAGTAAATTCACTACTAATAGGTAGTGAAATTGTTTTAAATTACACTAAACCACTGATGAAAATCACAACTCAAATTACTTTCTTATCTCCAATCAGAATCAGCCTGTTCTTCCTGTGAGCTAATAAACACAAAGTGGAGCCTAATGATTTAGATTTTATTTGATAAAGGTTTCATTTTGAATACGTGAGCTCAAAATGAATCATTTTAAAGTCTTTCACAGTTCCTCAAGTGAAGTTTGTAATAGAATCCTGCTCTGCTGCACTTGTCATTGTTGCAGCAGCGACAATAACTCAGACAGGATGATTGTTGCGCATGTGAGCTGTAGAATATTAAAAAATAAAAAATACAATAAAAAATAAGGCTAACCTGCATCTGACAACAAGGCCAGAGTGATCACAGCTAAAACAAGCATATCTCCTCTGTGTCACCGCGGAAATAATCCAAAATCTGAGTTTGAGAGAGAAATGAGTGCAGATCCGCTGGAGTTACTCAGACATCAGAGATCTCATCCACGGAGGCGAAGCGTTCAGAACCGGTGTGGACTTTCTCTCTCACGCAGCTGCGAGGATCCCAGATAAGAACTCGATCCGAGCAGAAAGAAAACCATGATCCCGCAAAGCTGTGAGAGAAGCAGCCGTGGAGCGACGCGGCGGAGTGCGTGGAGACCCGCAGCGCGTTTCATTTCCCTGCCTGCTGCCTGCTCTGCCCCGCATCTATTTCTAAGGAGCCCACAGTGACAGCGCCACGCAGCTCCGCCTCTCTCAGCGTGCTCCCCACTTAAAGGAACATTCCAGTCAGTGGGAGCAGGAGGAGGGGGGGGAGATCAGAGATCAGAACCTCCTCATGCACACCAGGGAGCTCNCTTAAAGGAACATTCCAGTCAGTGGCAGCAGGAGGAGGGGGGGGAGATCAGAGATCAGAACCTCCTCATGCACACCAGGGAGCTCCTGATGAGACCATGAGACCTCCAGAGGGACCAGAAAGTCCAGAATGAGGATGTTTGATTTATTCACCAGAAGTACAAGAAATCAGTAATACTGCTGATTTACTTGAGTATTTCCCTTTCAGAGTAAAGTACTGCAGTTTAACTACTTATTTATCTACTAATTACTTTGCAAAGTAAGGTTTTTTTTTTTACATTAAACATGAGATGAATTTTATCTCGTAAAATGTATAAAATGTCAAATTTTCAGCTACTTTTTCCTTGTCTTTTTTTCCTTCTTCAATTGAGTGAGAAAAACTGAACTGCAGATTTATAAAAAATACTTTTTACTTACATACAATTTTGTTTGCAGAAATCTGAGTTGTAAAGGAGTATTTTTAATGAGGTATTTAAATACTTCTTCCACCACTGCAATAATGGAGAATTATGAACCTCCTATCACTGTCAAGCATATTAATATTCTGGTCTTTGACACAAAATGTTTGGGAACCATAAAAATTCATCAAAATTCAGTTCATACATGACCAGTGAAATATGTCTAACATCCCATAAAAAGAAGAGCACAACAGAATAAAATGAGATTATTACAGAAATATGAACTTTAAATCACGTTAGACTTGTCTGGGATACAAACCTTAGCGTACGTCTCAGTCACAACATGAGACAATGTGCATTGTGCCCCCCTGTGCTCAGTAACGGAACATAAACAGAGGCGTTTCTGCTAGGAAATTGATTTTGGAAATCTTTTCTTTCCTCTTCAGCCAAGCAGTCCAGCCCCGTGGATTAAGCTGCTCTGAACACAGCATGACTTTGGCTTCTCTGTCTGCTTTGTAATCGGACCATGTCCTGTTTCTGTGGCTCTGACCTGCATCCACTAAGTGCTGAAGCTACATCACCTGCTCTGTCTGCAAAGTTCAGCCATGCTCTTACTGCTTCATGTAAGTTATACAGTGTTGGAAGAAGTATATTAAAAAAATTTTTCAGCTGTTATAGACTCACAAAATTGAAACATTCCAGTCCTAGTATCTCCAAATCATTCCTAAATTTTCTCAGTTAACACCACTTAAACCTAAATCTCCCACCTCTTGTATCCTGACTTGTCTTTGGGTAAACTTTTATTTACCACATCACTGCTCCTGATGAGAGACCAGGTTTCTCCTTTGGTTCCCAGGCTGTGAGATTTAAAACACGCATGGCTCATGTGGACAGTCAGAGGGTAGAGGAGTCTCGTGCTTCACACTTCCTGCAGTTCACCCCCTCCTCGTGCCTGCTCAGTGTTAACTTGTGTCTGTGAGCTAGACCAGGCAGCCCCCCCCCCTTTGTAGACATGAAAGGGCTGTTTGGCATCTGACTGGAAATTTGCCTCAGCAACAAAGCCGTAATCCTTCGAATTATACCAAAATCTGTAGGCTGCTGCAGAAATTGCACAATTTGAGAAGTTAATAATCTGTATCACGCAGAGGTACACATTGATGTAATCCTGTGCACACACAATTAATCAAAAGATGTATCGCACCCTTCAGCACACAGACATTATCGCCATACCATAACTGACACAGTGACTGACTGACTGATTGGTTAATTACAAAGAGGGCAGCTCAAAAGAATGACAAGAAAAAGAGGCTAAATGATGTAAGGACATCAGTATTTCAAACATGCAAAGAGAGCTCTAGTGCAATTTGACAGGAATTTCTGACAGAACCCAACCCTCACTGTAGGAAGTTAGATGCTAGTTTTATTCAAAATATCAGGTTTGAACTTGTCAAATGCTTTAGAAGCAGTCTAACCCTTCAGCACGCAAAACTGAGCGAAATCTTCAGACTGTTTGTGCCTGCAGAGAAAGAGCTGCCCAGACAAAGCAACACGACCCAGATATGACAGTCATTTCACTTTGTCCTCCTAAAAACACGTCATTGTTTTTATATGTCTGAGCAGGAAAGTGAAATGTTTTTATTAGCCCAAGATATTAGGCTGTACATGAAGATCAGCCCAGAAGTGATGGTGTTGGCATCCAATTAATAATTTGTCTTATGAAGTTAATTGCCTCCTGGTCATGCCTGGACAATAATACTGAAATATTTAATTCAGCAAAATATTCCAATAAGTATATAGAGAATAGTAATATAAATTGGAAAAATTAAACAAATCTATGTTATGATCAAAATCTATGACAAATTATTCAAGAATGTCCTTCCAGGCAGTTTATATTTCTACAAAATAAAACAATAATTTATTATAAAGTATAAAATCTCACTATTACTCTCTTCTGGAAACAAGTGAGTCATTATAAGTAAGTGAAGTGGAATTTAGCGTATTTTTTCACCATTTATCGTTGCATTGTGAACTCCGGCCACTAGGAGGCAGCGCGCAAAAAATCGAAGAGTTCTCACAGGTCAAAGTTTACACTTCCGGTCGGCGGCAAAGCGTGCTGCTCTACACACCAAAACGTTATTGTGACGAAAATACATCAAACATCAAAATTGTAGCTTTGAGACCACAAAAACTTAAGAAGAAATGGTAAGCAGAACGCGAAAATGTTTGTTAATAATGTTTTGTGGGATTATTTTGTCATTACCGCGAAATTAAAGCATCCTTACAGCTTGTTAGCATTAGCTAGCGTTAGCTTTTCATTCATAATTTGAGTTTCATGAATGAAACGAACACAATTACGCACATAAACGGTGTCATAAGTCATACAGCAATACTTAAACTGCAATCAACTGCTCTATGTAACATTGTTTAGTTTGTTGATGTTTATTTAATATTGTTTGATGATAGATAAGGCATGTGGACGGATTTTAAATTGAGTTTGTTAAAGTTCTTTGAGATATTTGTGATATCCAGGATAACGGTGCTGATTCCTACTGCTATTGTAGATTTTACGTTTTTTTCACTTAAGTGGCTAATAAAATGATTATAGTCATATGCACAGCCATCTTCATCTTCTCTCTCTCTCTCCACAGAGTTTACCTCTCAACCCAAAGCCTTTCCTGAACGGGCTGACAGGCAAGCCAGTGATGGTGAAGCTGAAGTGGGGGATGGAGTACAAGGGCNTCCTGAACGGGCTGACAGGCAAGCCAGTGATGGTGAAGCTGAAGTGGGGGATGGAGTACAAGGGCTACCTGGTGTCTGTGGACGGATACATGAACATGCAGGTGAGAGGACTAGAAAAGAGCAAACATTATACACTGTATGTTTCAAAATATCATTTACCAACCCCTTTATGTTGAATCTGTCAATTGTTTTTATTCCCAAATGGGATGTAAACACTCTTATGACCGTTTGACCTTTTGCGTCTTCACAGCTTGCAAACACAGAAGAATATGTGGATGGAGCATTGGCCGGTCACCTTGGTGAAGTACTTGTCAGGTAAAATACATTTTGAATCAAAACAAAAATCTTTTTTTGGAAATCTTCATACTCTTACATATCTGTTAACGGTTTCTTAATATCTACTCTTTTTAACAAATTCATGCCAAAAGAATATTGAAAGTAATTTTTAGAAGAGTCAACAAGAAAAGAAAATACAATACAAGAAAATATTAAGAACAAGCAGAAGTTTACATAGACATCACTGCAAGCACATTTTGGGAGCTAAAAAGCCAGCAGTCTAAACAGCTTTTAGCTCAGTAGTGTAGAAACAGATTTCTTAACTAACGTGGATTAATAACAAATTAATGTGAAAGAAACCAGTGATGGAAGCAGCATACAATCACAGTGCTGCCTGATAGTGTTTCTCTCTTGTTCCCTGCAGCCAGTTTTGAACATTAAAATGTGTTTCTTGTCCACAGGTGTAATAATGTCTTGTACATCAGAGGCGTAGAGGAGGAGGAAGAGGATGGAGAGATGAGGGAATGAGGTTAATGGCGAGGACTAGCCTGAAGCTCTGTCTGAGGTTGTCTGTACCTTTTAGTTGAATAATGTGTGTTTGTGTTTTCACCATGTGAAACAAATGGATGCTTGGGCTTTTGGCTATTTCTGAAACAGTTTTGGAAATGATTCTTTTTTTTACTGTATGCAAGACCAATATTATCTTATGACAATGTGATAAAGACACAATAAAATAATTATTGTACTCTTACTTTTTTTAAACGTGATTGTTTTGTATTTGCTACACTGAACAACACAAACGACAGAATTAAAATCAGAGTTCAGATGGTCTGTAAACCCTGGGGCAGGAGTACCTCCCCTCTGAACTTTGAACTCTGCTGGTCAAATATTTGCTTGTTTCCCAAAGTGCTATTTAAACCACGGTAACTCTTAAGCAACACTCAAATTCTGTCTGCTGCTGTGGAAGAGTCAAAATGTCCAACAAGTACAGACTGTTGGTGAAGAATGCCAAACAGGTGGTTCTGATCTGCAACAATGGGGAAAAGTACCTGACCAAGGATGGGATGCGAAATCTGTGTGTGATAGAAAATGGCAGCATAGTGATTGGGAGGTAAGTTGCCTAAATACAGTTTGAGTCAGGATGCATACCTCTGCCAAGGCTGAAAAAGACTAGAAAACAGACTTTACTGGATCCATGTCTATCAGTGTCAAAACCATTTGTATGCTACAGAATTAGCATCATCTCAGCTCCATGTTAGTGGCTGTTGCATGTTTCTGTCTTATTTGTTGCTGTACTCTGGTGCTAAAGTTGCTGCAACTTTTTAATCAAATTTAATCCCCTTCCTGCTTCGAGTTTACTTGTCCAACATGAAGTGACCCGCATGATGTCATAAGAGTTTCTTCAGCGGCAAAAGCCTTCATGCAGTTGTGTTCAAATGCTGAATTGTGCTCTCCATGACAAACTGAATTTGCAAAATCAGTGGATTCTCCCTTTAAAGGACCATACCACCCATTTTGCACATTAGAGCCTAATATATTCCATTTTCATACATGTAACATAACTGACAATTTCCCAAAGGATAAAACTGTCATTCAGCTTTCCTAATATTTTGCAAAATCTCTTTGAAATATTCAAGCAAAACAGCCACCTTCAAAATCAATGTTTTGCCTGCTAATAGTTACACAAAATTATGAAGTTACAGTCATTCAAGTAGTATGTTTTGGGAGATGATTGTCAGTAACGTTGCATGTATGAAAATTTAATATACAGTATTAGGCTCAAATATGTGAATTGGACGATATGGTCCTTTAATTATTTTAGCGATAACTTAAAAGCAGACCCCATTTAGATTAAATTAATCTTTCTGAATACTCGTGCAGCAGTTAGTGGATTTTAGTCAGAAGCAGGAAGTGATGTCTTTGTGCAGAGACGGGCTGATCAAAGCTGTGGGGCCTGCAGACGCCATCAGGATGCGGTATTCAGAAACCTCCTTTGATAAAGTGATCGATGCGGCAGGAATGTGTGTCGTACCTGGTGAGTTCCAGCCGTGATTTCTGTTTTCAACTCAGCAGAGGAGATATTTCTGAAAAATGAACACATGAATCACCGATGAGCATGTTAAGCATTTACAGAAACGTGTTGTTTCAGGTTTGGTTGATGCACACACGCATCCAGTCTGGGCTGGTGACAGAGTGCATGAATTTACGATGAAGGTAAATTATCGGTGGACAAATGGTACACTGCGGAAAATACTCCATTATGTGTGGGTTTTTTTTTTAGTAAATGTATTGAAGACAGGAAACTGTACTAAAATATCCAAAGTAAAAGGAGTAGACTTACGGTTTACTTCCAGTCTGGGGGATTTTTTAAAATTCTTTCACATCGTTGGAAGAAAAAGGAAGGAAGAAAATAAATAAGGAGAAAGGGAATAAAGAGGGAAGGCAAGAAAGACTAAAGGAAGGGTAGAAGGAAAGAAGGAAAGAAACAAGTGGGGAAGAAAGAAATTTGACTTTGTCCCATGTTAAAAATCTGAATCTGCAAAGTAAAAAGTAACAGCTGTCAGATAAATGTACTGCAGTAAAAGTACAATATTTCCTTCTGAAATGTAGTGAAGTAAAAGTACACATTCTCTGATGGAACTAATGAAGCAAAATACAGTACTACAACCTACAAATTGAAATGAAGTACTTCAGTGAATATACTCGTCTGATCAGTGTGCTGCTGCTCCTCGTACAGCTGGCCGGCGCCTCCTACATGGACGTGCACCGGGCCGGCGGAGGGATCCACTTCACGGTGGATCACACCAGGGCCGCCTCGGCCTCGGAGCTGCTGGCGTCCCTCACGGGGCGGCTGAACCGGATGCAGCGGGCGGGGACCACTCTGGTGGAATGTAAGAGCGGCTACGGCCTGGAGCTGCAGACGGAGCTGAAGATGCTGGAGGTGATGGAGGAGGCACGGCGCACTTTGCCCATCAACATCTCCTCAACCTACTGTGGAGCTCACGCAGTGCCAAAGTACCAAATATCAACTACATCTACAAATACCACCTTAAATACGGATTATTAATGAAAATATAGTCCTCTAATTAAAGGACCATACCACCCATTTTGCATGTTTGAGCCTAATATGTTCAATTTTCATACATGTAACGTTACTGACAATCATTTCCAAAGCATACTACTGGAACAGTGAATTAAAAATGTTTTTCCTACCTTCCAGACCTCCATTGGTTTCAGTTCATTCTGCTATTAAAATCAACTTGTTGATACTGTAAACGTTCTTGGGATAGGTAATCCATCATCACCAACAAGACGTGTATTCAGGTTTTTTTAGAAGTTATGTAATTTTAGTGTTTAAGCTCAATAAAAAGCGTGGAGTGAATGTATGCCTCCACCGGGGAATATAGTCCCAAAAGAAGACCTGCGTTTATGGAAAAATTTAAAGGACCGTGACTTCATAAGGCTGTGTAACTATTAGCAGGAGAAACATGGATTTTTAAGGTGGGTGTATCACTTGAATATTTGATTTTGAAAGATTAAGATATTTAGCAAAATATCAGGAAAGCTGAAATACGGTTTTATCCTTTGAGAAATGATTGTCAGTAACGTAACATGTATGAAAACTGAATATATTAGGCTCAAACATGCAATGGTATGGTCCTTTAATATTTGTTTACTGTGACTCAAGTAAATTTTTAAATCTGCAGAACTTTTACTTTGTACCTGTATGGAGAACTGAGTCGACTTTCTGTGTGTTATTCAGAGGAAAAACGGTAGCAGAAGCCACGGAGGACATTCTGCAGGTTCAGCTGCCTCGCCTCAAAGAACAAATATCTGCCGGGACGCTCAGCGTTGACAACATTGATGTGTTCTGCGAGCGTGGCGTGTTTGACCTCAGGTCCACACGCTCCATCCTGCAGGCCGGGAAAGACATGGGTCTCAACATCAACTTCCACGGAGACGAGCTTCATCCCATGAACTCTGCTCAGGTATCCTTCAGAAACTACCAAAAAGGGCTGAAGAAACAGGATGTGTGTTCATTTAGTGGTTACATGCAGCATTTTAACACTAGTAAATGATACATTTTAGATTAGTAGAGTAATTATAGACTAAATAGAAGCACTGCAGACACAATCAGCAGATTAAACTAGCAGAATAATAATGCAAATATACTACATTCAAATTTTTACTTCCATAAAAGTAAACAAGTACTTGCAGGAAAATATACCCAGGTAGCCAAAGTAAAAGTAATTTAGTGGATGTTTCGTGGTTAAAACTTCCTATTCAGAGTTTTGGGGGAATGAATAAGGAAAGGAGGAAAAGATAAAAGGAAGGAATGAAAATTGATAAAGAAAGAGAGAATGATTGTCAGAAACTCTTTCTTGTGTAAAAATGTGAAAAAGTTGGCATTTTGGAGATGGAAATAAGTAAAATACAAGTGTTCTGAATACTGTCCAGTACCTGAGTAAATGTACTTAGTTACTTTGTGTGTGTGTGTGTGTGTGTGTTAGCTGGGAGCAGAGCTGGGAGCTTTAGCCATCAGTCACCTGGAGGAGGTCACAGACGACGGCATCGTTGCCATGGCAAAAGCAAAAACTGCTGCTGTGCTTCTACCAACGACAGCCTACATCCTAAGGTATTCTAACACACATTCAGACACACGTCACACACACTTTACTGCACTGAGTTCTAGTTATCTGTGTGTATGTGTGTGTGTGTGTGTGTGTGTGTGTCCAGGCTGCCCCAGCCCCGGGCCAGGCACATGTTGGAGGCTGGAGTAATTGTTGCTTTAGGGAGCGACTTTAACCCCAACGCCTACTGCTGCTCCATGGTGAGTAAAGCCGAGGTGTGAACGATGGAGCGGCGAGGGAGGAGATGGGAGGTGAAAGGGTGAAGAGCGGAGGAGGAGGAGGAGGAGGAGGAGGAGGAGGACTGTTGTGATAACATAATTTATGATGCAGAGGAGAGAGTGAGAGAGAGAGAGCAGTAATAGCTGCACATTCTTTCTGCTACAAAATCACAGATGAACCAAATACTAAATGACTTCATTGACTGAGTATAGATTATTTAGTTTGACTCAGGAATTGATTTTTTTGATGGCTCTCTGTGTTCTTCCTCAGCCGATAGTCATGCACCTGGCCTGCGTCAACATGAAGATGTCCATGTCTGAAGCGTTGGCTGCGGCCACCATCAACGCCGCCTACGCCCTCGGGCGATCCCACACACACGGCTCCCTGGAGGTCAACAAACACGGAGACCTGCTGGTCCTCAACACCGCACGGTAAATCAGCCCGGATAGGACAATATGTCACATTAAAGCTCTGGAAAGGTTAAAGGACCATACCACCCACTTTGCATGTTTGAGCCTAATATATTTAATTGTCATACATGTTAGGATGATCAACAAAACGATGAAAAACTGTGAATAAAATTAGAAGAAAAAAAAGGTGAAACATGTTGAATGAGCAGAGATTAAAAAGGCTTCTCACAGTTTTCAAAAATTTAAAGGACCATACCGGCTATTTTGCATGTTTGAGCCTAATATATCCAGTTTTCATACATGTTATGTTACTGACAATCATTTTCCAAAGGATAAAACCGTATTTCAGCTTTCCTGATATTTTGCTAAATCTCTTAATCTTTCAAAATCAAATATTCAAGTGATACACCCACCTTAAAAATCCATGTTTCTCCTGCTAATAGTTACACAGCCTTATGAAGTCACGGTCCTTTAAATTTTTCCATAAACGCAGGTCTTCTTTTGGGACTATATTCCCCGGTGGAGGCATACATTCACTCCACGCTTTTTATTGAGCTTAAACACTAAAATTACATAACTTCTAAAAAAACCTGAATACACGTCTTGTTGGTGATGATGGATTACCTATCCCAAGAACGTTTACAGTATCAACAAGTTGATTTTAATAGCAGAATGAACTGAAACCAATGGAGGTCTGGAAGGTAGGAAAAACATTTTTAATTCACCGTTCCAGTAGTATGCTTTGGAAATGATTGTCAGTAACGTAACATGTATGAAAACTGAATATATTAGGCTCAAACATGCAAAATGGATGGTATGGTCCTTTAAAGAAACAGTAGGCCCAAAGTCATGATTAATTGGTAGAGTGCCACATATGGTTTTGTTTTTAAGGTTGTTTTATGACATATATAGTCCATTTGACAGTTCATGCTGGGGAAAGACGTCATAAGTCTTCCGCTTGCTCAGATTTTATTTTTCCTGGCAAATATGAGCATCCTGTTTTCAAAGTTCTAGCTGCCGCAGTGACTGCTGCTATAATTAAAATATAGCTGTAGTACACTAAGTAATTGTTACTGGTGCTGATCATTATCTGTAGATATCAGATTATTATTATAATCATTCCCTGAAATTAATAAAAAAAAAAAAAAAA
>VXCM01005569.1:0-13866 GCA_014773175.1 Lucifuga dentata
TGTGTGTGTGTGTGTGTGTGTGTGTGTGTGTGTTTCAGAGTGAAGGTGTTGAGCAGCAGGGTTTGGGATGAGGTTCGCTGTCTGGCCTGGTTTAGAATCCAAAATAGGTGCAGAAAGTGTGCTGGAGGAAGAAGAAGGAGGTGGAAGGACTCATGTAGGACACAGCGGCACGGGGACTCAAACCTGCTTTCTGCTGGCAGGTTTCAGGGCCAATAGAAAGAGTCCTTTACCTACATGCTCTGAACATGTGGCGTTCACGGTGTGTACCATGATGTGGATTTGTCCAAACAGTTCACACACATCAGTTAGTGTCAGCATGACAGAAACAGCAGTTACACCTGTTCCTCTCAGCAAGAAGGATGTGGGTTTGAATCCCTGTGTCGGTCCTTTCTGTGTGGAGACTTCTGTGTCCTCTCCATGCTCGTGAGGATGGAGCAGAGAAAGACATGAGAACAAGTCACAGTCTTTGTGTGTTCTGTGGAGGTATGAGCTGTATGAAGTGTTTTCTCTTTCTGCCTCTTCCAGTAGTAATGTGGATTGAGCCCTCAGTGTTTTTAGTATGTATTTTTGTTAAAAATTCAATAAGTAATCACATTTTATTAAAACTATGGGGAAAAAAATGATAGGCCATGATGCATGTTGTTACTGTCCAAATATCAGATGGATTGTAATACAGATTTGAGGTCATATTGTGCAGCTTTACCTCAGAGGGATCCAACCACACACCCACTGACGTTACATTCACTACAGGAAATATTGGATGTTTGAGCAGTGTGTGGGTGATGGAGCTTCATCTCAGAGGATTTCCTGGATATTTGTGTCGGTAAAAGTTATATGAATCCAGCTGTGTGGATTCACAGCAAGATGTTGCTGCAGTACTGCTGACTCCGCCCACTTCTGTGGATTGGCCTGTGGAGAGAGAAAGAGGGCGAGTGTAGAACATCCACGCTCACATATGTCAGTGTTCTCTGTAATCCACTCAGTAATCCAGCATCATGGACGGCTCTGATTTCATCTGATTTCCTGCTGCCTGACTGAAACAGGAAGTCCTGCTACAGGAACGCCATTCACACGTCCATCTCAAATCACATTCATTCTGTACTTAAAGTCAGCTGGTTATTTGTCACTGACACGGTGTGTCAAGTCAGGACACGGACACTTAGTTCACACAGATTACTGAAAAACTTAAAGGACCATACCAGTGATTTTACATGTTTAATAAATAAATAGCCTACAATGAATACAATCTGTTACATTACGTTATTGCCAACCATTTTTCCAAAACATACTACTGGAGCAGTACATATTAGAATTGTTTTTCCTACCTTCCAGACTGTCATTGGTTTCAGTTCATTCCAGTATGAATTAAATCAACTAGTAGAGACTTGAAATGTGTTTGAGATAAATAATCCATCTGAGCAAAGCACACATCATTATTATTTAAGTTACTTTATTTAAAGCTAACACAGAGCTACACGGAAGAGAATATTTCTCTGCCAGAGATATATAGTCCCAGGAGAAGATGGTTTTTACCAAGAAACTAAAATGACCGTGCCTTCTACAATCGTGCATAAGTGTTAGCAGGTGAAACACTGAATTTTAAGGTGGNAAAATGACCGTGCCTTCTACAATCGTGCATAAGTGTTAGCAGGTGAAACACTGAATTTTAAGGTGGATGTATCACCTGAATGTTTGATTTTTAAAGATTAGGGGATTTGACATAATAACACAAAAACTAAAATATGGTTTTATGTTTTGGAAAATGACAGTAATGTGATGTGCACGTGGTAGTATTTATTGGGCTCAAACATGCAAAACCACCGGTATGGTCCTTTAAGACATTGGATTCAGCCAAAGGTAATTCACACTCCTTTAATCAAATCTTCATGATACAACATCAGTGTGGGAGACGAGAGAATGTGTGTGTTGTGTGTGTGTGTGTGTGTGTGTGTGTTACAAAGAAAAGAGAGCACACATTATTAAAGCAAGAAATAACAGACTAAAACAGTGAAAAACTGCCATTAATCATGTCAAAGTGAATAAATGGACTTTAAGGTAATTAACATTATATATGAACCACACTAGCTACTAGAGCTAACTGGCTAACAGCTAAGAATAACATGGACCTAAAGTAACATTATATTAGCTACCAGTTAGTTCTAGTAGCTAATGTATTAGCTAATACATTAGCTATTAGAGCTAACTGGTTAGTAGTAGCTCTAGCAGCTAATACATTAGCTACTAGGGCTACTACTAGCCAGTAGTATCATCTTCGCTTACATCAGCTAAAGTCCTTTCTGTGCAGTCTGGAGAGTGGCTGCCATGTGGCATGGGACTCTATGGAGTCAGAGCTGCGTTGCTATGGCGATTAATTGGTGTGCACAGCGAAGCTTTTTACAGCTAAGCCTTTTTGACACATTTCATGTATAATGATCCCATTTTTTGGTCCCACTAGTGGTAGTACCTTATTGCTGTCCAACGCTTTGGCCCATATCAGGATAGTATCTCTGCTGCTACCAGCCATTCATAGAATGAACGTTCATAACCCGCAGTGGATAATTAACGGCTTATCGTTACATCTACTAGATCAAAGTCGCTCAGCAGGTTTATGAGCAGCTATTTGGCAAAAAAACAGACATTTGCTCATGACAATGTGTGTCTAATGGCCTAAACTCACAGATTCATAAAAAACACTGGATATTCATTGGACCCAGTGAGTAAATCCTAATTCCCAGAGTAAGGCTGGATATTGATTCGATTTCAATTTTCAAAGCCCTGATTCCATTTGATTCAATCTGATTTTATTCGGTTAAATTCTGGAAAATGTTGTCTGTCTTCTAAATTACATCTTTATATAAAAAAGTGAAGACATTCTTTCAAAATCTATGTTGAAAACTTTTAATGAGTATATTAAGAGAAACTGCCACCTGAAACACGACATTTCAGTAAAATTCTCTTTTTTGCAAACTTCGTTAACTTTGAACTGATTTCTTCTTACAGAAAACCTCTTCTGTGCAATTTTCTAATAAAGGTAAACATGCTCAGTTAAGCCGGCTCACTAACGTGTTGTCGTGTTGCTCAGCATTCCATGATTCCAGGATTTGAAGCATGTTCCTAAATCCCTCATTGTCATGACATTGTAAGGACGCATATCCCCATATAATACTGAACAATACTACTATATTGCTGTCAGATTGCTTCTTTTGAATGTTTTAATTAATTATATTTTTGCTTAGCAATTTTTGTATTTTAAAATTGTGGTCCCCAGGAAGATTAATGACTGCAAAGGTGGGAGCTAATGGGAACCCATAAACAATAAAGACAATATAAAAACAGTAACGACTCACTTATTTTTTTTTTGGCTGGAGGTGAGGCACATGCAGCTTGCAGGTTGATGCATTTTCTACGTCATCTGTCTTCATTCAGGTGTTGGTGCTGCAGACTTCACAGTGGCGTGACGCCTCTTTAAGCGGTTCCACGAGTTCATCGTTTTGCCACAAAACATGATGTCATACAAAGTCATACGATGTCATACAAAAAAACAGTCACACATTTTGTAAATGTTCTTAGTCTCGTCAGGCTAGTTTGTGTCCTGCTTTTGGAAGCCAAAATGAGTGGCTTTCCTGTTGTGGAGTAGTTGTGCTACATCACAAATGAGAAGCTGCTTCACAGAACTTACGCTACTAGCATAAAAGATCTGTTTTTTATTTTATGAATCGGTATCGGAATCATTTAAATTTGAATTGCAATTAATCAAAAATCTTTCTTTTCCCGCCCCTATCCCAGAGGATGAATCTTAACACTTCTATGACCCCTGACCTTCCCTTTAGCTCTGAATAAAGGCTAAATTAGAATTTTTATGGCCATTCCAACACTAAGGTTCTTCTCTTTAAAGCATTCTGTTTGTAGGCAGCAAAGCAGCTCCTCCTGCAGGCTGCACAGCTGGCTTCAGGTTTTGTTGTTGCAACATTTTGTGTCGTCTGTCCATAGAAGTTGGTCTCTCCAAACTCCTAAACTGTCTGTCAGTGGAAAATTCTACTTTAAAAAGTTTGCGCTCTTGTTGATACAAACTCAGTCTCTCAGCAGTGTGTCATTTTAACTTTATTCATCAAAAACATATAAACAACTAAAAGAACTTCACAGCCTTTTAGCGTCACTTTAGCTTTACTGTGTTGCTGCTAGTGATACATTCAAGCTAACGCTAACTAACGCTACACAAACAGGATTCAGTCTTTTCAGAATAAGATTNGTGATACATTCAAGCTAACGCTAACTAACGCTACACAAACAGGATTCAGTCTTTTCAGAATAAGATTAACTTACCCTTGAACAAAGTCATATTTTCAGAATAAGATGATTTTCTTACAACAAGAACATGTCAACCTTGATCTGTTTCCACCCTGAAGCATGAATAACATGCAAATATCTTTTAACATGTCAACCAAGCTAGTTTCTGCTCTGAACTCTATAAAAATGTTAGTTAATCCAAAAGAAAGTAAATCATGAAAACAAGTAAAATGAATCTATTACAAAATAAAGTTACTTCTTTAATATAAAATAAATCAAATTAATTCACTTGTTGTTCTCTTGTTTCTGTGACAAACTAAAGAAACAGCTCAATAAAGCAGATAAAATGGATTTAAACAGGGAATTAATCTGCATTAATTTGGTGATTCAATGTATAATGACTACAAGTTTACAAATTTCTGTGATTAATTGCGATTAATCATGATTAATCACAGAAATCTGTGCGATTAGTTAGTTAATTTTTTAATCGATTAACAGCCCTAATAAATACCTACAGTACATTATTAGAACAATATATTTTTGTTTAAATTCTTAATGGAAATGAACCAATAATTGATTGATTATTCTCAGCCCTATTTTGAACCACCAGGCCTTTTACTATTGTGGGTTTAATGAACATCTCTGCCTTCTGTTGGAAACACGACAGTAAACACGCCATCATCAGTCAGAGTTTAGACGTGGATGGTCCTCTCAGGTAAATCAGGTGACACATTGCTGGAATAAAACTCTGAGGACAAACGGATGCAATTGACAGATGAGACACTGAAGGTTTGAGTGTGTTGGTGTATGTGTGTTTGACTGTGTGTGTGTGTGTGTGTGTGTGTGTGTGTGTGTGTGTGTGTGTGTGTGTGTGTGTGCATTTGTGTTGTGTTCTGCACTCTACAGTAGCTTCTCCTGTGAGTGTAATGATGGTGGATGATGGTTGGATGATGCTGGATGACGGTTAGATGATGGTTGGATGATATTAGATGATGGATGATGTTGGATGATGGCTGGATTATACTGGATGATGGACTGATGATGGTGGGTAATGGTTGGATGATACTGAATGATGTTGGATGATGGTTGGATGTTGGATGATGGTTGGATGATGGATGATGGTTGGATGATATTGGATGATGTTGGATGGTGGGTGATGGTTAGATGATTGTTAAATGATTGTTAGATGATGGTTGGGTGTTGGATGATGGTGGGTGATAGTTGGATGTTGGATAATGGTGGTTGATGGCTGGATGATGGTTGGATGATGGTTAGATGTTGGTTGATGGTTGGATGATATTAGATGATGGTTGGATATTGGATGATGGTTGGATGTTGGATGATACTGGATGATGGTTGGATGTTGGATGATGGTTGGATGATACTGGATGATGGTTGGATGATACTAGATGATGGTTGGATGTTGGATAATGGCTGGATGATGGTTGGATGATGGTTGGATGTTGGATGATACTGGATGATGGTTGGATGATACTGGATGATGGATGGATGTTGGATGATGGTTGGATGATACTGGATGATTGTTGGATGATACTAGATGATGGTTGGATGTTGGATAATGGCTGGATGATGGTTGGATGTTGGATGATACTTGGATGTTGGATGATGGTTGGATGAGGGATGATGGTTGGATGATATTGGATGATGTTGGATGATGTTGGATGATGGTTGGATGATACTTGGATGTTGGATGATGGAGTTGGATGATGGTTGGATGTTGAATGATGGTTGGATGATATTGATGTGGTTGGATGATGTTGGATGATGGTTGGATGATATTGGATGTGTTGGATGATGGTTGGATGATGTCTGGATGATGGTTGGATGTGGTTGGATGATGGTTGGATGATGGTTGGATGATGTTGGATCTGGAGGCAGCATCTCTGGTGATTCATTCCAACGTGTCATTAGTTTGTCTCTGGGTTGAACAGCTAATAATAGACTTCTGCAAGAAAGAGAGATCCCCTCTGTGTGTGTGTGTGTGTGTGTGTGTGTGTGTGTGTGTGTGTTGTTAATGGGGGCGGGTAAAACACTTTGTGTGCTAGAACGAGTTTATGGGTGTGAACAGAGCGTGTGTGTGTGTGTGTGTGTTTATGTGTGTTAAAATAGTGCCAGTCAGGTTTTAATTCCTCCAGGCAGCTAGAAGCTCCGTGTGAAACGAAGAGGAATCAGGCTACTGTGTGTGTGTGTGTGTGCACACGTGTGTGTGTGCACACGTGTGTGTGTGGTTTATTAATTAAATAAATGTATCTGCTGTGGGTTGTACTGACTTGTAATGTTTACGTGCCTGTTAAACGATTGACTTTAACATGATTAAGGCAATAAGTCAGTTTTTCTAGTTGTCACATAAAACGCCATAATCAGGTCAAAACCTCCATAAATGGACGTTGGCGTACTCTGAGTAACAGACCTAGATTATGTGATTATAAATCGACTTACTAAAGCGTACAAACAATAAATAAGTTTATAATCGACGTAAATATTCTGTGTGTTTCCTCACCTGTACTTGAAGCAACAAGCCCTGATGATTGAGAGAATGACGGTATCTTATACGTAACTTCCTGTCATCATATGTTACTCCATATTTTTACCTGAATCATAAAACAGACACAAAGTCTAATCAGCGCTGAGTTTTGTTTCAGATTATTCAAATCAACTAAGAAGTCTCCAAAACAAGCCCCTCCTACTTTAAACATAGCTGGATGGATGGACAACACACATAAAATGCACACATACATACATATACACACACAGTATATAAAAACGTACACACACATACCACTGCACAGATTATTTTTTACCAGCATGATTTCAAGAACTGCTCAACCAAAGAATTTCACACGTGGCAAAGGCACATCCTCGGGTCTCGAGCGTTATACCTGCCGAAATTCAGCTTCATACAGCGCGCGTTCTCCTGATATATGTGAGACAGACAGAATTACTGGTATTATAGTAAGATAATTGAATAGATAACTGGTTGAACTAGACTGGACACAGCAGACTGATTCCTGCAGCCTGTTTAATCTAAACATCATTTCCAGCAACGTGAAGCAGCTAAAAGGTCTCAACAAGCTCCACACGATGCCCAGACCTAAAGAAACTCCAGAAGAAACTGAAATCTATCAGTCTGAAAGGTTCAAACTCATTTCTGAGGCTCTGGGACTCCAGCAAACCACAGAGAGAGTCGTTATCTCCACACGGAGAAAACACGGAACAGCCATGAATCTTCCCAGCGACCAAAACTTCTCCAAGACCATCGATGACTCATCCAGGAAGTCACAAAGAACCCAGAGGAACATCTAAGGAGCTGCAAGCCTCGCTCACCACAGGTAAAGTCAGCGTTCATGATGCCACCGTCAGAAAGAGGCAGGGCTAAAGAAAGAGGCAGGGCTAAAATGAACCCATGGAGAGCTGTGAGGTGAAAACCACGACTAGCCAAGAGACTCAACTCAAGTTCACCAAAAACACCTGATGACCCTCAGACCTTCTGGATCATGTTCTATGGATGATGAGTGGAAAGTGGAACTTTCTGGAAGACATAGACTCACTACATCTGGTGTGAAGCTAACGCAGCATTCCACAATAAGATCGTCATAACAACAGTCAGACATGGAGGTGGTTGCGTGATGGTAGGGGTTAAGATTGTCATAGCAACAGTCAGATATGTGGTGGTAGCATGATGGTGGGGTTAAGATCATCATAGCAACAGTGGAGGTGGTAGTGCAATGGTGGGGTTAAGATCGTCATAGCAACAGTCAGACATGGAGGTGGTAGTGCGATGGTGGGGGTTCAGAACGTCATAGCAACAGTCAGACATGGAGGTGGTAGTGAGATGGTGGGGGGTTGCTTTGCTGCTTCAGCCACTCGCCATAATTAACAGAACCATGAATTCTGTTTCTACCAGAAAATCCTGAAGGAGAAAATCTGTCATCATCCTGATGTGAAACTTCTGCAGCAAGACGACAGTCCAAAGCAAAAAACTAAATTCCTCCTCATGNTCATCCTGATGTGAAACTTCTGCAGCAAGACGACAGTCCAAAGCAAAAAACTAAATTCCTCCTCATGATGAGACAGATTTTATCTCCAGTTATCAGAAGAGTTTGTTGCTGTTATTGCTGCTAAATGTGGAACAGCCAGTTATTAAGTTTAGGNCAGTTATCAGAAGAGTTTGTTGCTGTTATTGCTGCTAAATGTGGAACAGCCAGTTATTAAGTTTAGGGGGTTATTACTTTTTCACATGGTGATATTGATGCTGGAGAGATTATTCCTTCAATAAATAAAATGATCATTTAAAAACTATATTTTTTGTTTACTCAGACTGTCTTTGTATTATGTTAAATTTAGTTTGAAGATCTGACACAATTAATATAAATACAAATATTACAAATATGCAGAAATTGAAGAAGTCAGGAAGGGAGGCAAATACTTTTTCATGGATCATCGTTATCACACAGTCTGTACAGGAGGTTAGAAAAGTACAGACAGGTTGTTTTTAGTTTTTCTGATGCAGTGGTTTAGTTAGTCTCTGTCCTCGCTGGCTGAATGAATCAGATTGGAGCGCTCCGCCTAACCTGACCTGAATACAGAAATACAAGAAATCTTTGGACTTCAGACAAACTGCAGCTTGCAAATGGATGTAGAGCAGCTCATAATACTGGACATCTGGAGGAAACTTGTGGCCACAGTCCCAACAGGCCAACAGTGGGAATTCAGTGACGATCACCAGCCACTCTTAATTGGGCAAACACAATTGGAAAAATGTAGAATTAAAAAAAAAAAAAGGGACATTTTTCTGTTGTCTTTGACCAAAGATCGCCAAAGACAGAATCAAAAATATGAACAGAAGTGCCTGGAGACACCTTGATCATGAAACACAGCCCAGATTTAATGAGTTTTATAAGGGCAAATATCTTGAAATCATGTTCCGTCATTCATAAACACCTGTTACCAATATCTTTTATTGTTGTCCTTAAAAAATACGCTACTACAGTATTTCCTTATTTACATGTCATTAAACACATTGTCACAAAAAAATTAAGACCTGCAGATTGTTTGTCTTGGCTAACACTTAAATCAATTTAATGCCACCTTTGGTGAATAAGTATCAATTTCTATCTAAAACATAAAAGAATTTCTGCATAAGTCTAAACTTTTGAACTCTAGCATAGCATATAAAGGCATTTTTTTGATAACGATATTAAAGATGATATAGACAGTGTAACACTGAACAATGTTGTCATGGTGATTTTAGAAGTAAATCATATTATAAACTAACAACATGAGTAAAAAATGAATCAGTGTAAAAGTAGAAACAGTAGAGTTTTTCCCTTCAGTAAAAGTAGAAATAACTAANTGAATCAGTGTAAAAGTAGAAACAGTAGAGTTTTTCCCTTCAGTAAAAGTAGAAATAACTAAATTCAGTACTATTTTAGCTCATAAACAATAATTCAGATTAATTTGAGCTGGTTGTTTTCAGTCATTATAAAACATAAATAAAATGACTGATGATATCAGATCTGATCTTTAGCAGGTTATGATCTTCCCTCCATAGTTAATTAGCCTCTATGACGCTAAACTTAAATACGTCCTGAAGTCCAAATCCACCAAATCCAAAAAGGCTTGAGTTGTTATGTATGCTGATGATTCAACAATATATGCATCTGCGACATCAACAGAAAAGCTGAATGACATTCTTAATAGGGAGTTAAAGTTTGTGGTAGAATGGGTCACCAACAATAAATTGGTACTTAATTTGGCAAGACGAAGTCTATTATACTAGGATCAAGGTATAGGCTAAGGGCTGGACCTACACTGAAATTGAATGTGCATAATATACCCATTGAACAGGTACAAGAAACAAAACTATTAGGTGTGATCTTAGATAATAAATTATCATAGTCTAAACAAATTGACAATACTGTGAGTAGAATGGGTAGAGGGCTGTCAGCTGTGAGAAGAGGTTTAAANCAATACTGTGAGTAGAATGGGTAGAGGGCTGTCAGCTGTGAGAAGAGGTTTAAATAGTATGCCACCTGATGTCATCATACAAGTTATAAATGCTTTAGTTCTGTCACAGCTTGATTACTTCTCAGTGATTTGGTCCAGTGCTTCGGTTACAGAGATTGAAAAATTGCGAGTTGCTCAAAGTAAAGCTGCACTTTGTGCCCTGCGTTGCTCTTACAGAGCTAATGTAGCTAACATGCATGATGTCTGGGCTGGCTAAATGTCAGACAGAGATCCACCTATGCTCTGCTTAGTTTAATCAGAAATACACTGGTGACAAGAACACCAAAACTATTATATGAAAGGTAATTTTCTCAGTTTTTTCAGCATAGTTATGAAACACGTTATGCAATAGATAAAGGGTTCAGGTTATCTAAATCTAAAACAAATATGTTACAGAGCACAGTGATGTACAGAGCCATGTCATCTGGAACTCACTGCCAGTGCATAAAAAAACAAGAAAATGACAAGGATCGGTTCAAACTTTCTTAAAACAGCATCTGAAAGGACAGCAGTAATTTGGATGTAATGAATTCAGATAAAGATACTTTACCCTTAGATTTCTGATTTTATGTTTGTTTGATATCTTCTTGAACTGTGATAATTGTTTCTCTTCGAATTTTCTTTTTGAATTATTAATTTTAGGAAATTGAGCTTTTGTTTGTTCTGTGGTGGGTGGTGTATTGTATATATTGTATGTATTGTGTATGTACTCTGTGTGTGTGTTGGACCCCAGGAAGAATAGCCAATGCGTAAGCTGGTGCTAATGGGGATCCTAATAAAGAAAGAAAGAAAAGAAACCACAAGACAAGAACTCACCAGAAGTTAGCATAGCGGCTAAGCTAACACTGTTCATCACAACAAGTCACCACTGACAAAAAGTCACTGCTAAGCTAATTTCACTCCACCATTAGCTTTTTCTGTAACAGGAAGTACAGCTAGCTAACGCTCCAGCTATGCTTGACTTAGTCAGCATCACTTCCTGTTTGTTTTGTGTTTCAAATCATCTGATTGGCTCTCCTCCTCATGTGACTTTCTTGATATTCACCAGGTGTTTCTGCTTCAGGCAGAGAAATTAATTTGTTGTGTTTCCACCTTTAGCTGTTAGCCTGTTAGCTTGTAGCTGATCCATTTCAAACAACACAGGAAGCTGCTTTTTAGGAAATAATTCATCAGATGCTGACCTGCTATTTTCAGACATGAATGCTTGGTTTCTTCTTGTTACACATGAAAATGCATTAACATCATCACGCTGCAATATTGTGATATCTGACAAATTTTTTATCACATAAAAAAATTACACTGATATGATCATGAATGATAACATGATACAGCCTAAGTAGGCTCACTGTGGAAATGCAGAATTAGCCAATACGTGCACCGAAGCCAAAATGTAAGTAAGTGTACTGTAAGCATCAGCTGTGTACTCCATCCACTCACACCCACACTTACTAACATTTACCACCCACTTACACTGTGATGATTCCTTGATACAACTGGCCAAACTTCACGTACTACTTACATCCTTCAGTTCAAGGACAATCTGGCTTTGTTTGGCAGAAGCAAATCCCTCAAGGGTTTTAATAACGAGGACTTTCCCGAGGCGTCCAGCAGAAGTAGGATGCTGCACACGTGAGGAGAAATAGTGACAATAATGGAGTGTGTAACAGACTCACTGTCCACCTGCCCACACAGTCCAGTTACACACACACACACACACACACACACACACACACACACGGATCACTGAGGCTTTTATCTCCACTAATAGAGCACTCTCTACAAAACAACATATTAATACAGTAAAAGAAGGATAATGTAATGAATAAAGAGAGTATAATATTCTAACAATAATAATTAGACATTAATGCGTAATGTGTATATCCTTCTTAAAAAGTCCACATAAATGGCATTTAGGTGTAAAGTGTGTGATATGTTAGATGATTTTGTTATTTTACAGCAAACTTATCAGATCATCCATTTAAGTCCCAAATGGACTGTCTCAGAATGAAATGACCTCCTTTCAACATGAACTAGTTTCAGCAGCTAAAACACCTCCAACAACCGACTGCTGTCACATTCAGTATGTGTGTGTGTGTGTGAGACGACATCACACCATGAGAGACGAGGAGCGGAGTCCAGCTTGGGGGGAAATGCCACATGCACTTAACCAGCATTTTCATGGAGTCTGTTAAAGTTGTACTTCTTTCTTGCTGCCATCTCTGTGTTCGTTGTCTTTCTCACTGTTTAATCAGAGCAACAGGAAGCCAGCAGAGGACGTTCATCCTCTGGGGCTTTATGGTGTTCTAGAGCATACTGAAAATTAAAGCAGTTTGAGGTCTTACTGCTTCTCCTTAAAGGGTGATTCTGTCCCTCAGAGAAATCCTGCCTTACAGCAAAATTAGCCTCTGGTACTTTAAAGTAAGGATGAGTGATATAGCCTTAAAACAATATCATGAAGGTACTCTTGCAATCACAATATTTAAAAAGATATGACCAATGTAAGCTTCTTTTCCCCACTGTTTGAACTAGCATCATATCTATAGCAAGACAAAAAGTCACCGCTTCGCCAATTTCACTCCACCGGTAGCTTTTTCTGTAACAGGAAGTACGGCTAGCTAAAGCCTTGTTTATACTTTCCACGTATTGCAAAGGAGCCTACAGTGGACGCGGTTCTGTTTATACTCCGGTTTGGTGTCCACTTAGAGGATGTGTTCCACACCTGCAGGTTTAATGTAGCAGAGAGCCGCTCATGAGGGAATTAATGGAGGAACACACACATTTCCTGCCTGCTGCCTGTCTCGTACGTACTTCCACTTATTCCTCCTCTCCCAATGATTTGGCCTAATTATACAATTATTATGACTCTCAAATCATATTAATAATGCTCTCAAACTGATAGATGATTCTTGCAGGAAAATAACACCATAAATTATACAAATATGGGCAGCGATGGATCTCCTCAACCTTTCTCCAAGCACAGTGGCTATTTTGTTTTTCTAGAGCATGTGTAGTCAGTCCGATACGCAGTGTTCAGTTCATCCTCTCACACAGTTCACTTCAGGCTTCCATAAATCTCCCACAAATACACAGGATCCTCCCAAACAGGCAGGGTCCCCATAAACACACAGGATCCTCCACAAACACAAAGGATCCTCCACAGACACACACACAATCCCCCCACAAGAATACAGGATCCTTCTGAAACACAAAGGATCCCCAGCAAACACAGGATCTCCACAACCTCATAGGATCCTCCATAAACACACAGGATCCCCTACAAACACAAAAGATCCTCCACAAACACTGAGCCTGCAGTTGTTGTAATTCTCTATAAAAATCAACGTGTACTAATTTGACCTTGCAGGTCTTTTATGTGATCATAATGATCATTTTGTGTTTGTGCCAAAAAGTCACTCAAACAGATTTCATTAAAATATGATCCTTTTTTTAAAAATTGATTTACATAATACAGTGGACGAGTGGATGGAATGCAGCCTCAAGGGGGCACAAGCCAGTGTCCTCCTTGTGCCGGTCCCAAGCCTGAATAAATGC
>VXCM01005570.1:0-48927 GCA_014773175.1 Lucifuga dentata
TTGAACCCCTAACCCCCTTAATTATCACAGCAAAAAACAAAAACTCACCTGTCGACACACCAGAACAACAAAATTCACCAAACGATCAAACTCCTACCAGCACACACACACACACACACACACACACACTGGCAACAGCATCACGTTTTAACTCTGTGTTGGAACACTAAATTGGCANCACACACACACACACACACTGGCAACAGCATCACGTTTTAACTCTGTGTTGGAACACTAAATTGGCAGAAACATTACTTGGTGACGGTATTTCCAGATTTCGACAGATCTTAATTTAGCGATCAGATTGTCGCCACATGCACAACTAACGGAGGCCAGAGCATGTTTCATAAACACAACGTGTAACACGAGTTTCTGCAGATATTTGTAGAGGTAAAAGAATATGTCATTCTGAGTAGAAAACATTCTATACACACATGCATTTTAAGGATTACTTTAGGCGTGACGTGGATTTTAAAATTTACACAACTATCAGTGTCACACATCATGGAGACGAGGCGGGTAGGGAGGAGGAGCGAGGCTATCTAGGTGCCTGTTGCAACTCGGTGAAATGAGGAATTTTTTAATTATGATTTTTTTNGAGCGAGGCTATCTAGGTGCCTGTTGCAACTCGGTGAAATGAGGAATTTTTTAATTATGATTTTTTTATGTGGCAACGTTTATTTGCCCCGTCATGTTGAAAAACTGTGTAGAATGTTCGAACATTGGGAGATTTTCTGTGTGAGGGGAGGGCGTGCTATTTTTTATTTATTAGTAGTACTTAATTTTTTTTCTTTTGAAATTTTGCGCCTCTAAGAATTTTGCGCCCGGGGCAACCGCCCCTGTGGCCCCGCCCACGCTACACCAGTGGACAGATTATAGAGGGAGATGTGAGTCTGATGAGGGGGTGTGGGAGATTGAACATACTGGGGTGGGGTGATGTGGCGGTCAGAAGTGCTGTGGCTGTGTTCAGGCTGTGTTGTGGTGGTCTTCACGATCCTGTGGGCTCCATGCAGGAACTTCCTGTCACCGGTGCTACTGATGCTACAGCGGGTGCCAATGATCTTTTGGGTGGTTTTTAACCACCCTCTGACATCTCGAGTCCTTCCTGTTCCATGCTAGGTTGTTATGCTGGTCAGGATGCTTTCAGCAGCCTCCCTGTAGAAACTGGTCATTACCCAGCAAGCAGACTTTGCCTTCTTAAGTTTCCTTAAGACAAGAAGCCTTTTTTAAACAGGAAGGTTATATGGTCACAAAGGACCAGTACAGGTGTAAAAGTTTGCACACTTCTACCAGCCTGGACTGTGAATGATATTCAGTGCAGATGCAACATTTACTTGTGTGTCATAACTTCAGGCATGAATGAAGATCACACATTTGAGAAAGAATCTTTGGAGAAATCCAGGTAATTGCAAAAGTGTCACAGTGTTTTTCTTGCCAAAAGTAAGCTAAAAGTCAGCTGGATATTGAAAGTGTTTGAAATGAAAACACATTAACTGCCCATATAAAAAAATATGCAATATAATTAAAAACCACAATTACAAAGAAAAACTGCTTTTTACATTTACAATTGAATTGGGTTGTGTGAAAGACAAGCATCTGCGCATCAGCAGGGGGCGCTGTTGCACGTGTTCACTCCACCGGAAGATTGAAAAGAGCATCATTTACCTGTAGATAACGTCATTTTAACATCACCTTCAAAATAAAGGCAGATGAACGGCCGCTGACGTTTTCACAACTCTCCTCAAAATGAGAGGCTGTGCTTCAGTACAGTAGCCAGATTTCCTCCTGAAATGCTTCACTGGTCTCAATGTGATGTTTAATTACGTTATTATAGAACAAAGAACACCCAACTGTTAAAGTGTTTTATTTTGAAAGTTGTTACCGGATGTGCCGTGCTTCGTTTTAGCGGTCTTGACGCTAGTTTAGAAGTTGAAAATGAAGAGCGGAGAGGAAGAAAAAAGGAAGTTGCTAGCAGGCTAACTATTTAATCAAAAAATATTGGCTTTAGAGTTTTGATAATGGCGCCTTTAGACCTGGATAAGTACGTTGAAATAGCTAGACATTGCAAATATCTACCAGAAAATGATCTTAAGGTGAGATTAAATATTTTTATTTAACGTAGGCTAAAGGTATGTTATAGCTAAGTTATTAGCAGCAGCTAGCGGTGTGACTAAGTTTGTCTAGGCATGGTGGCTAGGTGTTGTAGTTTGCTAAGTTATGTTTTCTACATGTTTGAAGTATTTTAGCCTGACAGGATGTCAGATCACAGGATGTCAGATCATCAGTTAACGAGCTCCGATTAAAACCTCTTTGTGGTCTGGAAATGCAGTCGATGAAGCGACCTCAAATGCTAAGCTAACTGGCTAAGATGTACTTAGCTAACTAGCTAATGGTGTGTTAAATGGAGAGCACAAACACAGCAGGATCATTTCAGGAGTCCAGCTCAGTCTAATGCCACAAACAGTAACTACTTAACAGTGTTGGTAGATTATAAAGTTTTATACATGCGTTAAAAAGAAGAAGTTTACAGTTTACCACAAACTATACATATAATACATATGTATTATATATATATACATGTCTGTATATATGTATAATAGGGTGATTGGCTTTAAAGGAAGTTCATATTGGGTTTATAATATGGTAGTAAAATACTTTAAGAAAGACACTATTATTTAGATTGAAATCATTCTTTCTTTGACTTCAAAAATCTTCTTCTGTCTCTCACCATGAGCTAAAGTGACTAGTAATCTAAAGTGACTAGTAATGTTGCTGTGTTGAGCGTTATGAATGATCGTGGCCGGTATCTTTTCTCTTTCAGAGGCTGTGTGATTATGTTTGTGATTTACTGCTGGAAGAATCAAATGTTCAGCCTGTTTCTACTTCGGTGACTGTTTGTGGAGACATTCATGGACAGGTAGGCCGAGCTGATTTCATAATCCACCACTGCAAAGATGGTGATTTGTCCCTCAGATATTACAGAAAAGCTGCGTGGAATGAGACAAAGATTAATACGCTTTTTTTTTTGTGTGTGTGTGTGTCACTGTAGTCAGCAGATCAATACAGTCAACAGATATATACTCAAATACATGCTCACATCCCTTTATTTTTCAGTTTCATTACAGCAACTAGGCTTCAGTGCAAATCTCTACAAATTGGTCTAAACTATTACCAAACACAAAATCATTGACTGTAAAAGTGTACACCACATTGAAGTTAATAATTAGACTGAAATTACAGACATTGCAGATTTTTTTAGCAGCTGATGCTTCGTCAAGCTGTGCTGAGACTGAACAGCAGTTTTCATGTATTCCACAAATTTTCAAATGGTGACTGTCTGGGTTTTTAAAGCAAGTGGTTTGCTAAGCCTTACACAGTGGAGTGTGAGTGATAAACACACACACACACACTGATCCTACACACTGACTCCTACACACTGATTACAGCTGTGTCAGAATGCAGGAGATCAAGTTTGATTCACGTCAGATTATCAGATGAAAAGCTGCTGAAACACAGAAACTACAAGAGGAAAAAACATCTCTGCAGGCAGCAAACGACAGAGCTGCTCTCTCTCTCTCTCTCTCTCTCTCTCTCTCNTCTCTCACTCACTCTCTCTCTCTCTCTCTCACTCACTCACTCACTGTCTCTCCCTCTCACTCTCTCTCTCACTTGCTCCGTCTCTCTCACCCGCTGTCTCTCTTCTCTCTCTCTCTCTCACTCAATTTTTCAGTTCAATTCAAAGAACTTTATTGCCATGAAAGTTTAAACAATATTGCCAAAGCATCAGAATATATAATAAACAATATACAATAACAATAATGTGAATATTAAGGCTGAGATTGACAGTACGTATTTGATTTATATATATTAATTATATATATATATATATATATATAATATGTACAGTATATGCATGTGTGTGCTGTGTGTCTCTCAGATTGTGGCATGTTGATAGATATTGGGCAGCAAGATCTGCCCTGTCTCCTCACTCCTTCTCCTCTCTCTCTCTCTCTCTCTCTCTCTCTNCTCCCCCAATCACTCTATCCCTCTCACTCTCACACACTCTCTGCCACACACACAAACACACACGTTTTATACAGGAGACATGTAAAATGGAGAACAGTCACCACTATTACTTTGTTGGAACCTCAGAAACGTCCTCGTGACATTTCACGCCGTATCCTGATTGGCTGTTTATAATTGTGGTTTGTGAGATTTTGGTCTTAAATTTCCGGCGCTTTCTGCCGTCTCACGCTGCGGTGTAGGAACGCTGCGCTGGATCTGTGACGTCGTTATCTTTTGTGGAACGGCCTGAAATGGCAGAGGTGTAGGACCGTTAACCAGATGTGGCACGTCGCTCTTTGGCCCAGAATAAGAGCGGAGAATCTGACTTCAGCAGGATTATACTCCACATTACCTCAGCATGAATGTGCACACATGCATTCAATGTTTGATTGACACATTAGTCGTGCAAGAAATAACACTACATGTTCACAAGAGGCAAAACGCCTGCAGTCTTAAAGGACCATACCACCCATTTTGCATGTTTGAGCCATGTTTGAGTCTTAAAAGTAACACCAGAGTGATAATAAAAGCTGGAAAAATGGCTGATATAGTTCAGATATTATGTTTGTTATATTTTGGAAATTGTCTTGCATTTGGACAAATCTGAAAATTTGTTTAGTTTATATTATATCTTTAAAAAAAATTCATTTCTGTGTTGTAAAAAGTGTCTGCATGTTTCAGCGTTCACGTTACTGCTGAAAAAAGGCGTCAAAATAAAAATACAGACATTAGGATTTTAAAAACAAAATTAGAATAGTCAGCAGCAGTCTTTCATTATATTCTTCATTTTGTGGCACTTTTCAACAAACGCTGTCCACTGTGTTTTTAAAAATCACTGAAAAAATGTCTGTATGTTCTATCTGTATCTTCCCATCTAGTTTTATGATCTCTGTGAGCTCTTCAGGACTGGAGGTCAAGTTCCAGACACAAATTACATTTTCATGGTAAGTTTTTGTTGTTGCTGCACTGGAAGAATTGTGTAGCAAAAATGATAGTACAGTTAAATCATAACAGATAGTTGGTAGTTAACTGTTTCTGCCAATTGTTCAAAATTTAATTAAAATACTTACTTTGCAGAAAATTAAACAATACATTACCAGAGCACTTCCCTTTGAAATTGAAATCAAACAATGAAAATGTTTTTGACAAAATGAATCAGAAAATGTTGTGAGCAAATAAAAGTGACCTGAGCATCTCTAAGTACCTTTACCTTCAAACTTCAATTCTACTTTGATTATGGCCATGAATAGACTTTTTTTCATACACATGTAAACACCATAATTAGACTGAAATGAGAGTAAATTGCAGTGAATTTACTACAAGTAACAGAGTATATGACTGTAAATGGATTTATTCAGGCGTGTTCTAATCAGAGTAAAACATCTGTGTGTGTTTCCTCATCTGGTGGATTCTCCTCACACTCTAATTACGCAACACGTCATGTATATTTGATGGATCCTGTTAATTCCCATCTAATGTGATCTAATCTAATCTCACTGATCTAATCCTACAAGTCAGTTAAAGGACCATACCACCTAGTTTGCATGTTTGAGCCTAATGTATTCAATTTTCATACACATATCGTTACTGACAATCATTTCCCAAAGCATACTACTGGAACAGTGAATTAAAAATGTTGTTCCTACCTTCCAGACCTCCATTGGTTTCAGTTCATTCTGCTATTAAAATCAGCTTGTTGATACTTGAAACGTTCTTGGGATAGGTAATCCATCATCACCAACAAGACGTGTATTCAGGTTTTTTTAGAAGTTATGTAATTTTAGCGTTTAAGCGCAATAAAAAGCGTGGAGTGAATGTATGCCTCCACCAGGGAATATAGTCCCAAAAGAAGACCTGTGTTTATGGAAAAATTTAAAGGACTGTGACTTCATAAGGCTGTGTAATTATTAGCAGGAGAAACATGGATTTTTAAGGTGGGTGTATCACTTGAATATTTGATTTTGAAAGATTAAGAGATTTTGCAAAATATCAGGAAAGCTGAAATACGGTTTTATCCTTTGGGAAATGATTGTCAGTAACGTAACATGTATGAAAATTGAATATATTAGGCTCAAACATGCAAAATGGGTGGTATGGTCCTTTAAAGATCTGTAAAAGATGATTGAGCTCTTTTTTAATTGGTAAAAGGAAGGTTTTAATATTCTTGGATCTCAGATGTGTTTTTCCTCCTTCCTGCAGGGAGATTTTGTAGATCGGGGATATTACAGTTTGGAGACATTCACACACCTGCTAGCTTTAAAGGCAAAGTGGCCAGATCGCATCACGCTTCTACGAGGAAACCACGAAAGCAGACAAATAACCCAAGTGTACGGCTTTTACGGTGGGTACCGTTTCCATGTATGTCTGCAGAGGTGTTGTTTCTGCACTTTTCACAAACTCACCAGCCGCTCATTTGTGCTGCTTTTTCAGATGAGTGCCAAACTAAATATGGAAACGCGAATGCCTGGCGGTATTGCACGAAAGTATTTGACATGCTAACCGTGGCAGCTGTAAGCTCATTCATGATGCATTCAAATGAACTGAAACATTTCAAAACACTTTACTACTGATTATCTGATGACTCATTTCCCTTTCATCCTAGCTGATAGATGAGCAGATCCTGTGTGTTCACGGCGGCCTTTCTCCTGACATCAAGACTTTGGATCAGATCCGCACTATTGAACGTAACCAGGAGATTCCTCATAAAGGGGCGTTCTGCGACCTGGTGTGGTCAGATCCAGAGGATGTAGATACCTGGGCAATCAGTCCACGAGGCGCAGGCTGGCTGTTTGGATCCAAGGTTACTAATGAGGTAAATATCGACTTCAGCAGTTGTAACCAGTTGGTGATGAATGAAAGGTGTTTGAAAAAGGATGGATATGCTTTATCAGCCCGACTAAAAAAAGTCACGCCTGCACACTGACCCAGTCTACATGTTTATTTAGAGAATGTCTCATCCCAGCTAGATATGCATCAGGCCAGTACACAGTCTATATGCTAGGTAGGGGGCAGTACATCCTTAAAATAAGATGATATCTGAAGGTATCTTTGTGATAATGATATTCAAGATGATAATGTAACTCTGAATTGTTGTCATGGTGATTTTAGAAGTAAACAATACTGCAAACTGTACCAACATGAGTAAACATGAATCAGTGTAAAAGTAGAAACAGAGTTTTTCCCTTCAGTAAAAGTAGAAATAACTAAATCCTGTAATATTTTAGCTTGTAAACAGTAACTCAGATTAGCTTTAGCTGCTCGTCTTCAGTCGTTATAAAACATAAATAAAATGACTGATGATGTCATCAGATCTGATCTTTAGCAGGTTATGATTTTCCCTCCAGAGCTAAATAGCCTCTATGATGCTAAACTTAAATACGCTCTGAAGTCCAAATCCACCACAAGACAAGAACTCACCTAAAGTTAGCATAGTGTACTGTTCATACATCACAGGAAGTACAGCTAGCTAACGTTTCAGCTATGCTTGACTGAGCCAGCGTCACTTCCTGTTTATTTTGCATCAAAGCAGCTGATTGGCTCTCCTCCTCATGTGGCTTTCTTGGTATTCACCAGGTGTTTCTGCTTCAGGTGGAGAAACTAATTTGTTGTTTCCACCTTTAGCTGTTAGCCTGTTAGCTTGTAGCTGAACCATGTCAAACGAGGAAATAATCCATCAGACGCTGAGCTGCTACTTTCACACACGTTGGTTCAGTTTCTTCTTGCACATTATGAAAAATGCATCATCACCGTTACCACGTTGCAATACCATGATAGGAGAAATTTTTATCATATAAGAAATTACACGGTAATATCATGAAAGATGCAATGTGGCACAGATCTAATCACAAGGACAGAAAAATCCAAGACTAGATTATGAAATGTGTTTAATATCAGAAATGTGTATTACAGCAGAAAGGTGCTCCTGTGCTTTGCTGCTTTTATGGTTTTCACACATAATCACACCAAATTTATGACATATATGACGTCTTGTAGAACGTATATATTGGTATGATATTCATTTTAAAAGTTTTGATCTGATGAAGTCTTCTAAATAACCTGGAGGTTTTGTCAGTCGGCAGCTGCTCTTTGACCTTTGACCGTAAACATCGTACCCATGTTCCATCCGTCTTCTTCTGTTCTTAGTTTGTTCACATCAACNCTTTGACCGTAAACATCGTACCCATGTTCCATCCGTCTTCTTCTGTTCTTAGTTTGTTCACATCAACAGTCTGAAGCTCATCTGTCGTGCACACCAGCTGGTTCACGAAGGCTACAAGTTCATGTTCGACGAGAAGCTGGTAACCGTGTGGTCGGCGCCCAACTACTGCTACCGCTGCGGAAACATAGCGTCCATTATGGTCTTCAAGGACGCAAACAGACGAGAGCCCAAGCTGTTTCGCGCTGTCCCCGACTCCGAGCGAGTCATACCTCCTCGAACGACGACTCCCTACTTTCTCTGATTACAAAAGCTGCTTCTTCCCTCCAAATTGTGGAGCACTCAAATTAATTTATATAAAACATATTTTAAAATCATAATGTGGAAAAGCTTTTAGCTCTTTGGCGTCTTGAGCCACAGAGGATCAGGATGCTCCGTTTGCTGCTCAGACTGTTTTAGCACTACAACCATTTTCTACTGTCATAATAAAAAGGGAAACATTTAGATTTATCACAATTTAAATTAGATGGTTAATTTTGAATGCAGATATCGTTTTTGAGCATTTTAAGCATGTAAAGTCAATGCTGAGGTTATTGAAAATAACTTGATTATGAGTAGCAGTTTTTTTTTTTTTTTTTTTNTTTTTTTTTTTTTTTTTGTGGTTGCGTTTTGGAATACCACAAATTCCTGTTTGTATGACACTCTTGAATTAGTAGATGAATTCAGTTGTAATAAATGCTTTAAAAACTTAAAGTCTTTGAAGTCACGGCTGCTGAATTCATCTTTTTACAGTATTCTACTTTAAATACTTTGATACTGGCTGTAAGACTTTGCTAATTCTTTTGCAAAGATTTGCCGCTGTTTTAGAACAGACATATTTTTAAAGATATGTTAAACATCCACAACTATCCATAAAATGTGTATATAAAGTCTCATCAAATGGAAATACTGTAGTATCAGGACAAGACCTTAAGTATTTGATTATTTCCTTCCCCCTGTTCTCTCAGAATGAAGTGACAAAATGAAAAGAGTAAGGTTTCTAAGAAGAGGTTAAAGGACCATACCATTTAGCATGTTTGAGCCTAATATATTCAATTTTCATACATGTAACATTACTGACAATCATTTCCCAAAGCATACTACTGGAACGGTGAATTAAAAATGTTTTTCCTACCTTCCAGACCTCCATTGGTTTCAGTTCATTCTGCTATTAAAATCAACTTGTTGATACTGTAAACGTTCTTGGGATAGGTAATCCATCATCACCAACAAGACGTGTATTCAGGTTTTTTTAGAAGTTATGTAATTTTAGTGTTTAAGCTCAATAAAAAGCGTGGAGTGAATGTATGCCTCCACCGGGGAATATAGTCCCAAAAGAAGACCTGCGTTTATGGAAAAATTTAAAGGACCGTGACTTCATAAGGCTGTGTAACTATTAGCAGGAGAAACATGGATTTTTAAGGTGGGTGTATCACTTGAATATTTGATTTTGAAAGATTAAGAGATTTTGCAAAATATCAGGAAAACTGAAATATGGTTTTATCCTTTGGGAAATGATTGTCAGTAACGTATGAAAATTTAATATATTAGACTCAAACATGAAAAATGGGTGGTATGGTCCCTTAAGTTGACTATTATTAACTGTGAATTTAACATCTTTGTGAGCTCTTCAGAGCTGGAACCACCAGAAATAGTATTTCATACATCTCAGCAGGTCATAAAGCCTCTCTGCGTTTTCAAAGCCACCTATGCACACAGGCACAATTATTTTAACAGAACATGGATGAAGTTTGGGACACTAGATTTCCAATATATGCTTCATTCAAGACCAAGAACTGACTGCTTTACAGGTAAGAACAAAAAACCAACCCTCAGTAAGGTGTAGTCAGGTTTGAAATAACTGAATAGCGCCCTCTACAGGCGATAATGTGACTGGAGGGAAATTTGCAATATGAAGTCATGCTGCGTTTGACAGACCTCGGAACTCGGATTTTTCCGACTCACTACTAGGAAAAATGCGTTGGAACAGACATAAGTCGGAGCTGCGACTGGGAAACTTGGACCAAAAATTATCTACCCCGACTTACCGAGTATGACGTCACTCAACATGGTGGTGATTGTGGAAGCGAGATTTGTGAAAGGAAATGAGCTAAAAGGCAGATGTTTTTTTTTTTTTTTTTNTTGAAATGAAAAGGTCAAAATATATCGCCAAGTTAACTATCTACAGTGTATAATAACTGTTTGCCATCTATACGTAAGTGTAAATAATTTCAAAACATTTACTTCTCTGCACAAATGTTTAATACTGTGATTAATATCATTGTAAAACAACACAACCAAACAGTCCTGTAATCTAACTTTACTTTAGGTAGCATTTATTACTAAGTTTATTTAATCCTACAGTATTTATTAGTGTTCAGCCATGCTTTTTGGCTTTTACATTTGGCTGGAACAGTTTGAGGTCTGAAGTCGGAACTTCCGACTGGGGAAAATCTGATTTCTGAGTCGACTTGAACTCAGCATCAATGAATAAGTACAAGTTCAGCGTTGTAATTACCAAAGAAGAAAGACGAAAAAATAATCTGTATCTACATTGGGTTCTGTAATTAAATACAACTGTATTTTATGTTATTTTATGAATAAATATTTACATTTATGAATGACTTCTGAAAGGATCCCTGTGTTGATTTTTTTTTCCCCAAATATCTATTGGTATGGAATTTTATTTTGAAAACGTTGACCCGGAAGTGGCTAGCCAGGCGTCAGAGCAGAGCCAGTAGGCTGTAGCTGTCCAGGCTGGTTATAACCTTCCGTTATAACTAACATTAAGCGGTCTTATCGCGGTGCACTTCAGCCTTTTATCTCACACACACACACACTGTCGCACGCACTGTCACACACGCACGCAGTGAGATGCGCGTCCCCGCCGGAGCTCCGCGCTGCTTTCCTGGCTTGGATTTGTGAGAAGCTCCGGTTATTCTGTTGGTCCCATTAGCCGGCTGCTGAGGTAAGAAACGTGAATGAAAGCAGCTCTCTCTCACACACACACACACACGCACACACACACACACACACACGCACACGCACACACCGATTACCTGTGTTAGCTAACGTTTCTCAGCCAGATGTTCTAAGATATATATAGCTTGTGCGGCTTTAGATTTAGCTGAGATGCTGCTTAAATGAAGCTTTGCCTCATAATGGAATAACTTTACACACACGCATAAATCTCGCCTTCATAGCTATAAGCATCATCCTTTTATTATTTTACATTTCCATCTTTCATCCATATGTGGGGTCGTGGAGTGGAGGACCGTCTGAGACCTTCCCTCCTAGACCATCCAACACACGAAGCGTCTGACTGGCATGTTATTTCTGAGCAGAACATATCCTGATTTGATGTTAGTTGATACCTGCGCGCTGAGGAAGAGGCCTGATGAATGATGAATGAGTAAGGTGTGTGTAGCAGCTTATTTTCTGATCTGAGCAGCAGAATCTCTCCGCTCATATCAGGAGAAAAAGCTCCTTCTTGGCTGCAGATCATTAGAAATGGCAGCGTTATTTGACCTGACTGCTGCTGCTGTGACCTGATTGCACATCCATCTTAGCAACTGTGGAAAGGAAATCTGGGACAGCCCAGGTCAGCTTAAAAAAGGTGGTCATGTGATGCGTTTCCTCCACACTTTGTTATTTCTATTCATATTCAAGTAGGGCGCCTGTAAGGTCTGCACACATCTGCATCCTCCTCTGCTGGATTCATGGTGAAAGATATCCATGTGTCAGGTATCATAGTTGCTGTGTATGTGTAGGAGAATGATTTGTGCTATTTTTATATCAAACCAACTTATATTCATCAATATATTCTTCTGTATGGAAAGGTGACCTGTTATTTTCCAGTTTCTGATTGCATCATCATCAGTCTGTTTGTTTGTTGTCAGGGGTGAGATGTGTTTGTTATCAGGTGTGAGATGTGTTTGTTTGTTATCAGGGGTGAGATGTGTTTGTTATCAGGTGTGAGATGTGTTTGTTTGTTATCAGGTGTGAGATGTGTTTGTTTGTTATCAGGTGTGAGATGTGTTTGTTTGTTATCAGGTGTGAGATATGTTTCTTTGTTTATCAGGTGTGAGATGTGTTTGTTTGTTTTCAGGTGTGAGATGTGTTTGTTTTCAGGTGTAAGATGTGTTTGTTTTCAGGTGTGAGATGTGTTTGTTTGTTTTCAGGTGTGAGATGTGTTTGTTTTCAGGTGTGAGATGTGTTTGTTTGTTATCAGGTGTGAGATGTGTTTGTTATCAGGTGTGAGATGTGTTTGTTTTTTATCAGGTGTGAGATGTGTTTGTTTGTTATCAGGTGTGAGATGTGTTTGTTATCAGGTGTGAGATGTGTTTGTTTATCAGTTGTGAAATGTGTTTGTTTGTTATCAGGTGTGAGATGTGTTTGTTTGTTTTCAGGTTTGAGATGTGTTTGGGTGTTTTCAGGTGTGAGATGTGTTTGTTATCAGGTGTGAGATGTGTTTGTTTGTTGTCAGGTGTGAGATGTGTGTATTATCAGGTGTGAGATGTGTTTGTTTGTGTATTATCAGGTGTGAGATGTGTTTGTTTGTTGTCAGGTGCGAGAGGTCAGTGTCATGACTGGAGCTGAGGCTGAGGATGATATTCCGTTAGGTGAAAGGAAGACCGTCACTGATTTCTGCTATCTGCTTGACAAGTCCAAACAACTCTTCAATGGGCTCAGGTCAGTTTGCTTCTCTTCTTTTTTTATTTTTAAACCTCTTTTTTTAAAACCCGTCTGTATATATAGTTTAAGTGTGAATCAAAATTGGCACACACCATATACATATGTACACATACATACATATGTGTGTGTTTGTGTGTGTGTGCGTGTGTGTTTGTGTGTGTGTGTGTGTGTGTGTGTGTGTGTGTGTGCGTGCGCACAGTGTTTCCCATACATAGGCTGTACTTGGGCAGTCCGCCAGTTAAATGAAGACCCACCCAGGTATCATGAGATGACCCAGCGTTAAAGGACCATACCACCCATTTTGCATGTTTGAGCCTAATATATTCAATTTTCATACATGTAATGTTACTGACAATCATTTCCCAAAGCATACTACTGGAACAGTGAATTAAAAATGTTTTTCCTACCTTCCAGACCTCCATTGGTTTCAGTTCATTCTGCTATTAAAATCAACTTGTTGATACTTGAAACGTTCTTGGGATAGGTAATCCATCATCACCAACAAGACGTGTATTCAGGTTTTTTTAGAAGTTATGTAATTTTAGTGTTTAAGCTCAATAAAAAGCGTGGAGTGAATGTATGCCTCCACCGGGGAATATAGTCCCAAAAGAAGACCTGCGTTTATGGAAAAATTTAAAGGACCGTGACTTCATAAGGCTGTGTAACTATTAGCAGGAGAAACATGGATTTTTAAGGTGGGTGTATCACTTGAATATTTGATTTTGAAAGATTAAGAGATTTAGCAAAATATCAGGAAAGCTGAAATACGGTTTTATCCTTTGGGAAATGATTGTCAGTAACGTAACATGTATGAAAACTGGATATATTAGGCTTAAACATGCAAATGGGAGGTATGGTCCTTTAAGTGGAGCACAGATAAATAATCAGAGTGTAGCATACAAATGTACTTTTGTGTCTTTTGGATGCATAAATGTGTACAGCAGCATCAATTTCCTTCAGTGAAATAATGATTCAGAATTTCTGAAATCTTGCTGATTGAAAATAAACAACCTTAAAAATGCAGCGGGTTTTAGCTTGTCATATTCCTCTGCTGTAGAAAACACGTTTGCTCGACGTGCATCACATTTTTATCCCCATGATTTTTTTTTATAGCAGGAGAGGAGATGTTTTTTTAATTAAAGGTCTGGATTAAGTCCTGAGATAATTATATCACAGTTTGATGATTGAGACAGAAGATGCTGTAGGTGATTGTGCATATTTTTTGTTCTTCTTGTGATATTTGTGGAAATTAGAGAGAATGCAGGTCACACACACACACACACACACACACACACACTGGCCATATGGAGGAAGAGGAGCCNAATGCAGGTCACACACACACACACACACACACACACACACTGGCCATATGGAGGAAGAGGAGCCTTCCTGCTGAGCTGAACCTGTCAGCTGACTGAGAGCCAAACACCAACAGTCCTGAAATCTTAAAAAGAGCAGCAGGCTGTGGAGCTGCTCTGGTAAATGAACAGATGAGTGGATGAAATCATGAATTGATGAGATTGATTGGATCGATGCTCACCAACACCTGCTGCTCCTCTTTCTACTTTAGACCTTAGTACAGTGTGTATTCATGATGTCAGCAAACACCACACACTGATTTCTGTGTGTACATATTCTTTTACCCTGACATGTAAAAGAATATGCCCAACACGGCAAACTCAAAGTATGATTGGTTAAAGAATATAACAATCAACACCATCGTCCCATTTGCTTGAATAGCAGAGGAGATTCACTGGAGATTCTGAAGGCTTCAGGCTAGATTTTTTACCCGGAGACAGCACAGGGGAAAATCTGATTGGATAAAAGCTCTAATTTCTATGAGCTGCACTGGAAGCAGCAAAACTGAGGGAGAGAGTAGCAATGAAATGATGTTAATAACAAAACTGATGGGAACGAACTTTGTAAAATACATATAGCATTAATAAAATATATATTAAATTATAAAAACATAATTTGATGATTCTGACAATCTCTAGGCCAGCAGAGAAGGCCTTGCTGGCCCTGACTACACACCACTGGATGGATGTTGGTTGCTGTAAGATAAGTAGGTATAGATGATGGATGGATGGATGTTGGTTCTTGTGTTTTCATACTCAGCTGTTCTCTGGTTTATTTCTTCCTGTCACGGCAGCAGGTTTTTCCATCTTGTATCTCTGTAGTTGTGATCAAAAGTTTGATAGAAATGGTTTTTATTCTTACTATAATTTTTTCCTCTACACCTGATTGCAAATATAACTTTTCTAATACAGTTTCTGGCACCACTTCACCTAATGGTGAGGTGTGTGGAGGAGAGGCGGAACCACGACCAAGGCCTTGAACCGAAACGTGAAACATGTTGGCTTGTTTTAGATAAAGTTGTTCTGCAGACGCCACGTGTTGCTGGAGCATTTTCTCCCTTAGATATAATCTTTCTTGAAGTTATGCTGCGATGCATTGTCCTGTCCTCCTGTTTATTATCCCAAGTTCTGATGTAAATGCATTTCTGTGCTTCTGCTCGGAAAAACATGGATTGGTGTTAAGACATTTTAGTAACATTAGGCTATAATCAGCTGCATTATGTTACAAATGTAAACCTCAAAGTTCTTTCAACAGCTTTTCACAACACAAAAGCTGCACATTAAGTAAAATATGGTTTCATAAACTGCAAAATGATGCAAAGGGGAATCTGTCACCGTTCACCGTATATGCCACCATGTTGTTATGACACCAGGTGCATTTACATCACATAAGTCGGTCAAGATGGATCTTAGCCGAGTTTCTGAGTGTCAGAGGTCAGGTTTTTCTGAGTTCTGAGTACAAATGATACCAGCATTAGTGGAAAACCTCCAATCACCACCGTTTCCCTGCCTGTACAGGTGGAATTTATAGCTGAAGAATTTATACCTGAAGTCATGTCAGCAACTCAGCTCACTTTATCTCTCCTCACTCTAAAGAGGTAAAGCAGCTATAAACCATAAACCAGGACATTTCTGCTCTGTTTCATGGTTTGAATGATTCATAATCATTGATTATGGAATAGAACTACAGCAATAAGTGAAGTATGAACGCATAATTTACTGCATTTTTACATTCAGTAGAAATGGAATGATGAAGAGGCTGTATAGTGGGAATAACTTGGCAAGATCAGGTTTAAATACTGTGTGTAATAACGGGAAGAGTCGGACATTTTGGAAAGTAAAGCTTGTTTGCCATCTTATCCAGGATCAGAGGAGAGGATAGAAATCAGTTCCATCACTCTGCACATCAATCAATCAATCAATAAGTAAATATTTATAGAAGTAGCTTCAGTCACATTACTGCCTTTGCCCACATTGTATATTATTTAGATTATTATTTACCCACCACAGATTCCAGTCTAAGCTAGGCTAAATGGAAAAGCTGCTATAAATCCTGCATGTTCTGACTGTTTTTCTTTCCTCACCTTAAATCTGCTCTCTTGTCTGCAGAGATCTGCCTCAGTATGGACACAAGCAGTGGCAGTCCTACTTTGGACGGACATTTGATGTCTACACCAAGCTGTGGAAATTCCAGCAGCAGCACAGGTGACGTCTGTCGCTAATCAGCCGTTTCAGCTTTTCCACCAACACAGTTTTGACCCGGTTCTGTTCAGTATCCATGGAACCAAGATGCTGTCTGGAACACCAGCCTGCATTTCTGCCATTAACTTCACACCAATGTGAAGTTTTTTTTAACAGTGGAGTTAGAGCCATGAAAAAAAAAAAGCAAGATGGTGGATTTTTACCTGCAAGCTTTTATCATCTCAATAAAATATTTATTTTAATCCAGCAGAGTTAGATGACTGAACACACGCACTTACACTTTTCCACTGTTTTTCACTTTCTTGGAGGTGATAATATGATGTCGTCATGGTTCCCGCTTCAGGTCCTCCAAACAGGAACCAACTGCTTTGGTTCAGAACTAATTTCATTTTGGTTGAAATGCTCAGAGCAAATCCAAACCGGACCGGAGCGGACTCTGTTGTGAGTTGGTGGAAATGGCTGTGAGCTCTGTGGTTTAAGTCCAGTTTGTGATTCATGTCATGAAGTGACGTAGGAATGGCAACTTCAAGGCTTGTAAACGTCGACACATACAGCTATAATGTCTCAAAACGTCTGGAAACGTCTCGCTCAGGTGTCTCTGGCAGGTGTTGTAATTGAAGCAGTTGAACTCCTTCTGTTCCCAAACATGGACAGTTTTCATGCAGATGCAATCAAACCATCAATTATTAACTGAGGCCTTGTATTATATATGTGACCAGAGACACACACTTTGTGCTGATGGTTTATAGACCTAAGACATAAATATTTATCATATCACATCTGTGTCATGGCAACTAACAACAATCTTTGTTTATTCTGCTTATGAGACGATGATTATGTTTGCATTTTAATTTGTGCCAATATATTCTATACCAATGTTCAATAAATCCTTTCCCTTGATTCACTGAAAAAAATTGTGGTGTTTAGCCACGCCTCCTAAACCATCACATGCGTGAGAAGTTTCGAAACAGTTTGGAACACCAGATTGAGACGGGGTGTGTTGGTGTGTTTCGAAACTGTTTGAACTTCCGTGCTGAAATTGCCATCCCTAAAAAGATGATTCAGCAATCACGTTTAGACTGAATCATTTATTATAGCTCATCATATTATGTGGCCCTTTTCCACTGTGGGGCTCAGTCGTACCGAGCCGACATCTGAGCCTTTTCCCATTACACCTGTACTCAAACCTCCGTTATCGGGCCTGCTTCGAAAAAAAGCGAGCCGTCTCCGCCCTCAGTGGGGCCGAGGCGACGTAGCAGCGATCTGATTGGTGTAAACATTTCATCATAACAAGTGACAAGGAGAATGTAAAATGGAGACGCCGCGTTTAAAAGACCAATTTTATTTTGTATTGTATTTTCTTCCAGCATCATAATTCCATAAAACAAGTTGCTAATGTAGAAAAGCGGAGCAAACAGAACAACTGCAGCCACCATGCTGCCTCTGCATTCTCTGCAGGTCGCTTTCCTTTATACGTCACCATGCTCAGGCCATCATGTTTCAGAACGGTGCTGTTGAACGGAAACAACACCCACGGCGTGCTGCGAGCACGGCTAGGGTTAACCAGCAGTTAATCCAAAAAACAACAGTAGATGCAGTATTGATTTGGGGTTTGATTGCTGCATCTAATGTAACCCTAAATGTGTCTACTGAACATTTTTACGGCTATTTGTGATATTTGTGATGTACATTACTGGAAATGGGGACAAATTGGGTTTTCATGATGTCATTGCAGATGTCTCTCGTTGACATTGTTGTAGAGAAGTTGTATGATTGTCTGCTGCTCATTTTGTCCTGTGTGTCTTTGTGTTTTCTGACAGGCAGGTTCTGGACAGTCGCTATGGCTTGAAGAGGTGGCAGATTGGCGAAGTTGCGTCCAAAATTGGGCAACTTTACTACCACTACTAGTAAGAGACAAGTTCCTGTCAAATCCTGTGAACACACACAGCATATAGTGTCATATATAATATTGTGATGAACTAAAAGACATCACTTAAGGCCTGGTGCCTGCGTAGCACGTTCACGATGTTCTGGCATTCGTGGTTGTTGCGCTCTGTGGGACCTGCAGCACGAACATGTCTTTAGCTCTGCAGGGATCTCCACTTCTTAGCTTTCTCTCCTTTCTAGCCTTCATGTCTCAGTCATGTAGAGTTTTCCTCTTAATGCAACAGAAATGTTCCTCAGACCTCAGAGTATGGGCTACTTCCTGCCACGAATATGCAGCCATTTGGCATCTTTATAATCCTTCATGGAGGAATCATGGAGGCTGGTACTTCCTCTCTGCCATTGTTTTTCTGTCCCCATAGCCCTGGGAATGTATTTTAATCAGGGGTGTGGTGACAGTGGGTGGTGTGGAGCGCTGTCTGTGGTGCTGGTAACAATAATCATTAATGATCCCAGCGCATTACTTCAAGGTGGAATTGTTTTTGCGCCATTTTCTCACATTTGGTTTTTAGAGCAAAGCCACCTGCAGTGACACAAGACTAGCAACCAATAATAATCATGATAGTAAGGTCATGTGACAGCTTTACAACAGCATATATGCTGATTGACCAATTCTATGGAAGCACCAGCAGAAAAAAAAAAAAAAAANAAAAAAAAAAAAAAATATATATATATATATATAATTAAAAAAGGAAGAAAACACTGTGCAGTCAGATGAATCAAGTTGTGGTAACTCCTGCACTAGAAGTCTTTATTTAATTGTTTATTTATTTATTGGTAGCACCAACAGCAATGCCCTCCTCTCTAAAATGTGATTGCAGTACCTCAGCCCGCCAACAGCGGGTGCAGCAGCATGGGGCCATGTCTGTCCCTTTCTCTCCCTTTTTCCTTTATACTTCCTCTTCCTCTTCACTTGACCAGCTGTCGATGAAGTCGCATTTATATCACATGGACACCCTCCGCATTGTGTCAAATCTCAAGTGACCCTTAATATGACCTCCACTGGTGGCCATTTTGGCCATAATTGCGCCACGTTTTTCTGCCGTTGTGGCATTTTTAAGCATGAACCACCTGAGTTTATTTCCTACTTCTACCAGAAAACCTCATGTTTTCAGTCCTGTGTGTTTGTTTGTTTGTTTGTTAGTAGGACATCTAAACAAATTCTTCTTAGATTTTGGGTTACAGGTCCAAGAACAAAAGTTATTTTTTTGGTATTGATTTAGATCTAATAACTGCATCATGTATCCATGTAATAAAGCATTCATCTTTTGGTTCATTATACCTAAACTCTGAGCATGTAGCATGTAGCATTTTTTTTTTTTTTTTTTTTNTTTTTTTTTTTTTTTTTTGATCGGTTTACTGATATGTAACATTTGAATGAGCCTGAAAAAGGTCATTTGTTTTTCATATTCCAGCATATTTTCTTATAATATTTTTTGCTAATTTCTTGTTAACGTGATCTATTTAACATAAACTGCCAGAACTCTTGAACACGTGTTGCAGTTGAAACTCAGTTTACATGACACAAACATATCAACTTCTCTCAATTCTGCTAAATTTGATGAGCTATAGGCACTACGGCAGTGTAAAACTTTAACTTGTCAGAACTTAAACATCATGATTGTATATTGATGTAGATCCATATGTAGCTGAAACATTTCTAAACACTTTCATTCATTAAAATAATATTAAAGGATTATGCAAATTTATTTCGGAAAACCATTCATGCTAACGCCTTTTAATTAATTATGTATTTTATCATAGTGGTGCTTTTTTTGAATTAATATAAGTTCATCCATTCCACATTTCACATTTATAAGAAATATATTTTATTCCAGATACAGTAATACACTTTTTCCTCTGACGTTAATTGGCAGCCTTCGTACCTCAGAAACGAGTTACCTGAATGAGGCCTTTTCATTCTACTCAGCCATCCGCCAGCGATCCTACTACTATCAGGTCAACAAAGAGGACAGGTACGTTACCATGACAACGTTACGTACCTTTATTCCGTTACAAATTGGGGACATAGACGAAATCAGCAGATAATTTTTTCTTTTGTTTGTGATCAAGATTTTATTTCACCAACAGTATTCAGAAAAACACAAAGTTTGAAGAGCACAGTTGTTGTGTATTTTATATAACAATACAAATCACAAAACAAAAGAAAATAAGAACATTTTTTTTTTAAATTTAAAAAGGGAGAAAATATCCCACCACCTTTCTTTCTTTCTTTCTCAAATATTGCATGTTTGAGCCTAATATATTTAATTTTCATACATGTTATGTTACTGACAATCATTTCCCAAAGGATAAAACCGTATTTCAGTTTTCCTGATATTTTGCAAAATCTCTTAATCTTTCAAAATCAAATATTCAAGTGATACACCCACCTTAAAAATCCATGTTTCTCCTGCTAATAGTTACACAGCCTTATGAAGTCACGGTCCTTTAAATTTTTCCATAAACGCAGGTCTTCTTTTGGGACTATATTCCCCGGTGGAGGCATACATTCACTCCACGCTTTTTATTGAGCTTAAACACTAAAATTACATAACTTCTAAAAAAACCTGAATACACGTCTTGTTGGTGATGATGGATTACCTATCCCAAGAACGTTTACAGTATCAACAAGTTGATTTTAATAGCAGAATGAACTGAAACCAATGGAGGTCTGGAAGGTAGGAAAAACATTTTTAATTCACCGTTCCAGTAGTATGCTTTGGGAAATGATTGTCAGTAACGTTACATGTATGAAAATTAAATATATTAGGCATGTAAAAATAGCTGGTATGGTCCTTTAACAATGACTCTTTATCAGCAGCCTTAATAAACATAACTGCGTTTGAATGTGGATTTGGTTGATTTTGCAGGTTCTCGTTACTCTGTTGTTTTTCCTTTAGGCCAGAGTTAGTGGTGAAGAAGCTTCGATATTATGCTCGATACATAGTCGTCTGTTTACTGCTCAACAAGATGGACCTGGTCAAAGTTTTGGTCAAGGTATGGGAACAGGAAGTTTCACCTAACCCTAACCCCCTCACCCTGGAAATATAATCAATAATGCTGCTTTAATACCCGTATTAAACCATATCAGCAAGCATTTTAAAGTTCCAGCAGATGTAGTGTTAAAGGAAAATGAAGTGTCTGGGTGTGATTGGTGCTACAAACAAATCCAAAATGTTAATTGTACTAATTGGCATTGAATTTTAGAAATTAGCATGATTTGCACAAGCCAAAAATAGCATGAGAAAAGTGATGCCTGTCTGCTTCCTGCAGGAGTTATCAGAAGAAATTGAAGATTACACACAGCGATTCAACACAGAGGACCAACTGGAGTGGAACCTGGTTCTACAGGAAGTAGCAGCGTTTGTGGAGGTAACTGTTAGATTAGCTGAGAGATGAAAGATGAAACGAGAAGGCAGTCGGAGAGCACGAACCTCCGCCAAGGCAGACAGAATCCCCAATAAAAAAAGAGCCACCCTGCTGAATTTCATAGAAATGGGCCCATTGATTTTAAAGTGTTAATATTTCCTGCTTTAGCCTCCAGACCACCAGGAAGCACAGGAAGTTCTCTTTATTACCACCTGTGGGGTTAAACCCGCCGTCGCTACGTTCAGCAGCTGGAACAGGAAACTCAGAGACTGTGTGTTTGTTGAGGAGCCGCAGACTTTAATTTTACAACAAACTCCATACTGTCATTATTACATTATTAAATAAAGAAGTGCTGTTTGAATGGCTCACCGCTGTTTCTCTCCGTGTGTGTGTGTGTGTGTGTGTGTGTGTGTGCGTGCAGGCAGATCCGGCGGTGGTCCTGAATGAGAACAGCTCTGTGGTGGTGAGCAGCAACCGGCTGCAGGACGGCAGCGTTCCCACGCTGGAACAAGGCATGGTGGTCGGCCAGCTTGTGCTTGCAGATGCACTAATCATCGGGAACTGTAACAACCAGGTTTAACCCACTAACTCCTGATCACACCAAAACCTGCTGAGTTTGGGAGAAAATGGCCATTTACCACTTTGAAACGATTCTGTTAAACTGCTCAAGTGTAAAATAGACATAAATGTAGGGTACCTTTATTTGTGTTTGATCTTTTACTAATTCTCGTGTGGCGTGGCTCTCTGCAGAATCATCAGATTATCAGCAGCACGTGATTATCTGTAGTTTTCTGCCTGTTTTCTCACACAGGATCGTCTCCATGTTCCATTTACTCTGTTTTATTTTTTACTTTGTCCCTCAAACTGAGCAGTATTTCTCTTTAAGAAAACACAGTGATGACCTTTAACCTCTATATGTTTTGGTAGGTTATAGATTCAGAATCTTTATGTAGCGTTGTCCTCTGTACAGATTCTCAGGTTTTATAAATCTGTACAGTCTCTACAGCATACACAAAAAAAATGAAATGTTTGTCATTTTTACTTCAATAACTCCATACCAGAGCTTCATAAACAGTTGTCAGGCACAGTAAAGAAGCTGGTGATCAATACGTTCGAAAGATAAAAACACTCAGCTGATGAGGCCATTTATTTACAGGGAGAGTTTTGATCTGATCTCACACAAACACAGATTCCTCCACATACACTGGCACCTTGGTAAATGAAAGCAAAATGGGCTGTGAAAAAAAAGTCTTTATTTTTTATCTTCTTGATCTTTCATTCAAAATATTAACAAAAATATAAACTTTAAAGAAAAATCATTGATTTTTCCACACACAGTGATGGTGATGATGATGATGATGATGATGATGATGGTCCCAGCAGACAAAGAATCTCCAAGCATCACAGCAGGAGAATCACAGACATTAGTTGTTTTGGGTTCAGAAAGTCTCCAAAACTACGGTCAGACGCCATCAGACTGATTAAGAAAAATATTTGTTTCATGATAAGAATTTATGTTTCCTTTCAATGATTTGAATTTAATTAAAGGTTATATTTTTGTTAATATTTTGAATGAAAGATCAAGAGGATAAACATAAATAAATTTTTTTCACAGCCCATTTTGCTTTTATTTATCAAGGTGCTGGTATCAGTGGAGGAAACTGTATTCTAGTGGCACTGAGCTTCTTCATCAAGCATCAACCTCTGTGTCTCTCATACACACACACACGCCGCACAGTAGGCCTTCTGTGAGTTTTTATTGTTTTATTTTTCTTATTTTATTTATATGTTTTATTTAGTTGTTTTTTTCTTTGCTTTTTTCAGGTAAAGTTCAGCGAGTTGACCATCGACATGTTTCGTATGCTTCAAGCTCTGGAGCGGGAACCCGTGAATCTCGCCACGCAGACGCCCAAACAAGGAACGCTGGTGAGTCTGTCCAAGCATTTTCTCCTGACGTGATTTTAACTTGACCTTCTGCTGGAGAAAGCTTTTTAAAGGAGACCATCCCAGCCATTTTGCATGTTTGAGCCTAATATATTCAATTTTCATACATGTAACATTACTGACAATCATTTCCCAAAGGATACTACTGGAACAGTGAATTAAAAATGTTTTTCCTACCTTCCAGACCTCCATTGGTTTCAGTTCATTCTGCTATTAAAATCAACTTGTTGATACTTGAAACATTCTTGGGATAGGTAATCCATCATCACCAACAAGACGTGTATTCAGGTTTTTTTAGAAGTTATGTAATTTTAGCGTTTAAGCTCAATAAAAAGCGTGGAGTGAATGTATGCCTCCACCGGGGAATATAGTCCCAAAAGAAGACCTGCGTTTATGGAAAAATTTAAAGGACCGTGACTTCATAAGGCTGTGTAACTATTAGCAGGAGAAACATGGATTTTTAAGGTGGGTGTATCACTTGAATATTTGATTTTGAAAGATTAAGAGATTTAGCAAAATATCAGGAAAGCTGAAATACGGTTTTATCCTTTGGGAAATGATTGTCAGTAACGTAACATGTATGAAAACTGAATATATTAGGCTATTTATTTGGCTTGCTAAATCACTGTATGGTCCTTTAACTGTATTTATCCCTAAAGGGAAAAGTATCTGGTCACCAACACATCAGTCAGAACATTTTCTGCAGCTGAAACATGGAAACAGTTTGTAGAGAGGCTGGAGTTTTACAAGTCTGGAAGGAGAAACAACTTTTTATTGTTAATCTTGTTCCTGTCAGGATAAAAAAAAAAAACAGCCACAAATCTCTGATAAACACTTTACTTTTAGTTTTAACAGATGTCTCCTGAGGGAAAAACCTGCAGCAGCATTAACATTTCTGTGTAGGTTATTTCCATGTCAACATGAACAGGAAGCAGATATTTACAGGCTGAAACACTCCTGACAGCGATTTCAGACCAGAACGTCAAACATCCAGCGTGTCACAAGATCATTCTCCCTCAGGTCCAATCAGAGCGCAGCGCTGTCGTGTTTTCAGCCGTAAGAGCAGCATAACACGGTGCTGACATGTTCCCTCAGGAGTTACATCATTCCTCAGAGCGCTGCACCAACACACGAGTTCAACACACCAACACATCAACACACAAACACATCGACACGTGAACACATCACCACACGAACACATCACACGAACGCACTGACACATGAACATGGACACACGGCAGCATGGAGCCGCTCTGTCTTGTATGAATAATTAAGTTTGTCTCTTTGGATCAGAGCTCCTCATTGACCTTGGCCTATTTGCTCCTCATGTTTCCTCTTGTGATCTACATGTTCAGCCTCAGCCTGTGGAGGAGTTCCACTTTGTGAAGCAGAGTTGTTAGACTGTAGATCCTGTGACTTGCCATGATTCACTCCTTTCTTCAGTGATGATGCTGTTTCTCTTTGACTCCAGATACTCTGATTTTCCAGAAAGTTTATCAGAAGAAGCTTTGACAGATGTAAGCTCACTTGAACTGTTGTTAATTCTGGTGTCAGAGAGTCTTTTGTTAAAATCATCTACATCCTTTTCTGAGAACTGCAACCTGATCTTCATGTCTTGTACATCCTTCATGATATTATCTGTCCTTTGGTTAGTAGAGTCCATAAATAATTGAACGAAGGTCTTGAAGTTTCTTTCCTGTTGCTCAGTCAAGTCTTTGGAAAAAGATTTCTGCTGATCCAGCAGCTCATGAATCACAGACAGAACAGAAATCCTCCTGGTTGGCTGTTTTTGGCCCCATGGTGGAGAAGAAAAAAAAGTTACCAGGAAACTGTGTTCCTAGTTGCCAAAATAAAAATGAAGCAGTGAAAAATGGGAGTGTGCTGGTGCAGGTCGGCCAGGGAGAGGATCCACAAACGCATCACAGTGACTGCCACGCACAACTTTAGATATGCAATAGTAGATCTGATCAGTTGTCTGTCAAAGCTGAGTACCTTAAATGCTCTAATAGTGGCAGGGTCCTTTATTTACCTCAACCATGGAGAGAACCTGGCCTTTATAAGATACAGGCTTTTATTGGAGACAGGCCTTTATTTCTAATTAAGGATGTATAACTACGTGCTTCTCGCCAAACTTTCCCTTTGCTGTGTCATAATTTATTTGTGTCCTTCAGTTTTCCTTTAAAAACCCTGGAAATGATGACTGCGGTAAAATCCGTTAAGTCAGCGCTCCTTGCAGCAGTTATTACGGTAGGCGTGGTGAGATTCAAACCGTAATGAGAGCCTCGTAGCGGCTAGCAGTGTGTGTCCTACCGCTGATAGAAGCACTATAATACATTTAAGAAACTAAAATAAAATTAAAAAAAAAAAAAAAAANAAAAAACACCGCCGCTATGGAGAAACATTTCACAGTGTGATCATTCCTTTATCAGCTTTATAAAGGTTCGTTTTCATCCACTTTATCCACATTTCCTGGTTGATGTGTTACAGCGGAGCGTCACTCGCTCCTCGCCGGGGAGGAGCTCCATGTTTACGGCTTTGTTTCACGCTGAGTCCGGTCATTCCTTCTGGCTGAAAGGATAACGGCTAGAGGTTTTTTAAAGCGGTTTGGTACTTAAAACGTAGATACTGTCATCTGGTTATGGAGCCCAGGCTGGCTCAAGGAGAGAGAGAGGGAGAGAGACAAAAAGTCATTCAAACGATTTATTAAGTCATTTTTCCTCTCCTCCGTGAGCCTCCCAGGCTCCGTAGTTAGCGATAGCAGCAGCAGAATACACTATTATTATTTTCCTGGACCAGTAACAGACATAAACCAACCTGGCCTTTATTGGGGACCAGCCATTATTTGAATACCGGCTTTTAATAGAGAATTTACGGTAATTAGTTTGGTGTTTGCAGTAAATCCAGCAGTATATTTATTTCGCTTAACTCAGGTGGCTTGTTGAGGCAGGTAAGCAGCCATCTAGATAAGCCCTGAAGTGAAGCATAAACTGATGTTTTCATGTTTCTCTACAGGAACCCAACGAGAAACCAGCCAAAAGAGAAAACCCTCACAAGTATTTGCTGTACAAACCGACGTTCAGCCAACTCTTCACCTTCCTGGCTGCTTCCTTTAAGGTCAGTTCTCACTTATTACACACGTATGAAAGAACACAACGGCACTGGTCTTCTAACTGAAAGACTTCAAAATGATGGAGAGAGACGTTCTCTCTTTTATTTAGCCATAAAAAAGAGAAGGAAGTGGTGGTGTAGTCCTAAATCAGAGCAGAAGGAAGATGATTTGAAGATGTTTTCTACAGGTGAAGATGTGGAGCTCTGCCCACTGGCCAATCACAAGTAACGCAACCAGCCATGTGACATTTAGACCAATCACAGCCAGAGGAGCTGAAGACTCATGTCTCAAATCCACGTGTGTGTGTGTGTGGTAGAGATGCTTTTCCACCAAAAATCTCATGGTTCTCGAACTTTATGTTCAGTATCCATGGAAACAAGGTGCATCCTGTGAACCAACTAATCATTTATTTAGTGGAACAAATGCGTCACCAGTGGAAGTAGATCAGTAAAACAAGCAAGATGGTGACCGAATGTTTTACCTCGAGCTTTGATCATCTCATCGTAAAAGTATTTATGCTGCGCTCCAGTCAAACTAGAATGTTGGAATTTCCCAGCTGAAAATTCCAACTTCCAACCTCCAAATGTTCCAGCCTTTAAAGGACCATACCAGTCATTTTGCATGTTTGAGCCTAATATATTCAGTTTTCGTACATGTTATGTTACTGACAATCACTTCCCAAAGGATATTTCAGCTTTCAGCTTTCCTGATATTTTGCAAAATTTTTTAATCTTTCAAAATCAAATATTCAAGTGATACACCCACCTTAAAAATCCATGATTCTCCTGCTAATAGTTACACAGCCTTATGAAGTCACGGTCCTTTAAATTTTTCCATTTCTTCTTTTGGGACTATATTCCCCGGTGGAGGCATACATTCACTCCACACTTTCTATTGAGCTTCTACATAACTTCTAAAAAAAACCTGAATACACGTCTTGTTGGTGATGATGGATTACCTATCCCAAGAACGTTTACAGTATCAACAAGTTGATTTTAATAGCAGAATGAACTGAAACCAATGGAGGTCTGGAAGGTAGGAAAAACATTTTTAATTCACCGTTCCAGTAGTATGCTTTGGGAAATGATTGTCAGTAACGTTACATGTATGAAAATTGAATATATTAGGCTCAAACATGCAAAATAGATGGTATGGTCCTTTAAGATCAAGTGTTTGCACCAGTTACTCATAGCATTAATATCTGACGTTGTCCTTCCACATCACTGCATATTTTCATTGCTTTAATTTATAGGAATTACCTGCAAACAGTGTTCTGCTTGTCTACCTGTCAGCCACAGGAGTCTTCCCTGCTGGCCATTCAGAATATGAAGGTAAAATTTCGTATTTGTCAAAAATAAGTGATGCTGTGACATGCCACTGCTGTTATTAATAGAGCACCATGTGTGGGTATTTGGGTTTCTGGGTCTGTTACTCTGGGTGCAGTTGCAGGAAATTGTAAAGTCCCGTTTTGCAAAACCTCCTTTGGACAGACGGCCTTTTCTGTTCATAGGGTTAAAATCTGGAACTCTTTACCTGTGGAGCTCAAACAGGATCATAATTGAGATTTTAAATCTAAGTTGAAACAGCATTTGAAAAATACTCGAGTGTAATCATGGGTTGACAGCTGTCCTCAATCCTGTGTAGCTCTAAGTCTTTTATATTCTGTTTTTTATAAATTACGTGAGACTGATTGTATTCTAGCGGGTTTAATGATGGACAGTGCATGGGTATTTGTAATGTATACTACCTTGCAGGTTGTGTGTTTGTTTTGTTGTTTGTCCTCAGTTGCACGAGTATGTATTTTATTTTGTTTTGTAGTTATTCTAATGTAATGTTGTATTGTACTGCGGATTATGTACTTCTGTAAAAGCCCAACTAGGGACAGGCTTTGCAAACTAGCCTTGGCTACAAATGCTAAGATGTGCAGCATTAGTTTATTCATTGAATGACATATGTCTCTGCATCGGCCCCTATCTAAATAAATATTCAAATAAATTTTTTGCTGCATTCTCCATGAAAATGGAGGCTGAGCAGAATGCGATGACGGTCGTGTCGTCTGTGTTCTGATTGAGGTGTTTTTCTGGATGTTTCCTGCAGGACCGTATGATTTTGGAGGAGTTCTCACCAATACAAATCGAGACGTGGTGAACGGAGAAACGGTGCAGAAGAGGAGTCAGGCCCAGAAAGAAATGCACTGGTAAGAAACTGTAAATCACGATCCATTGTTTATTGGTCTGTGTGTGATTAATCAGTCACTGATAACTGTTACTAATTTGATTGATCAATAAGATATTAAGTGACTGTTCATACATTTGGGCATACAATATTTGGTTTGTCCAAATATGGTGTTTTAGTGAATACAGGCTCTGTGCTGTGTTCAGACAGGGGCGATATATCCTTAAAATAATATCACGATATCTGAAGGTATTTTTGTAATAATGATATTCAAGATTTTGTGAACAGTGTTGTCATGGTGATTTTAGAAGTAAACAATACTGCAAACCCGTACCAACATGAGTAAAAATGAATCAGGGTAAAGTAGAAACAGAGCTTTTCCCTTCAGTAAAAGTAGAAATAACTAAATCCTGTAATATTTTAGCTTGTAAACAGTAACTCAGATTAGCTTTAGCTGCTCGTCTTCAGTCGTTATAAATAAAATGACTGATGATGTCATCAGATCTCATCTTTAGCAGGTTATGATTTTCCCTCCAGAGCTAAATAGCCTCTATGATGCTAAACTTAAATACGCTCTGAAGTCCAAATCCACCACAAGACAAGAACTCAGCTGAAGTTAGCATAACGGCTAAGCTAACATTGTTCATACATCACAGGAAGTACAGCTAGCTAATGTTTCAGCTATGCTTGACTGAGTTAGTGTCACTTCCTATTTATTTTGTAACAATGTTAGTGGCTAACACTGTTTGTGTAACACTGTTAGCGGCTAAGCTAACACTGTTCATACAACAACAACTCATCACTGACAAAAAGTCACCGCTAAGCTAATTTCACTCCACCATTAGCTTTTTCTTCACAGGAAGTACAGCTAGCTAACACTCCAGCTACGCTTGACTGAGTCAGCATCACTTCTTGTTTGTTTTGCATCTCAAATCATCTGATTGGCTCTCCTCCTCATGTGACTTTCTTGGTATTCATCAGGTATTTTCTACTTCAGAAAACAAATTAGTTGTGTTTCCACCTTGTTAGCCAGTTAGCTTGTAGCTGGACAACAGAGTCATCAGGCTAATTCATCACCTACTACTTTCTGACATGTTTGTTTTTTTCTTCTTATCGTGAATGATATGAAAATATATCCGACTTCATGCCATGATAGCATCAACATTGTGATATGATGAATTTTTCTGAAATTTAAAAAAATGATATTGATATTGTCATTTCTGATATAAAATGGCACAGCCCTACTTTTCACCACACGTCATTGCAGTGTGTGGTGTAGCTCATGGCATGCTAACAACAAACACCAAAGACATAATAACCTTATTTATCCTTATTTAACGTATTGCTGGTTTTGGTATCAGATTTGTGTTTTATAATATTTTGTTAGCTAAAACGTTTAGATGTGACAACCCTATAACCTGATAAATCTCTCATCCAGCTAAGATATCACCAACCTGTCTCTTGTTTGGTTCGATCCGTCATTTCCCTCCTGTCCTCTCACCTGGGAATAATACACCTGTTCTCCAAGAAAAAGAGATAAAAGTGCTGTTTCTTTTACTCATGCTCGTTTGGACTCTCTTTCAGCCTCCACCCAGGGGATTTGCTCCCTTTCACTCGGAAACCACTTTTTATCATTGTGGATTCTTCTAACAGTACAGCCTATAAGGTAAACAGTCTCTGTGCTTAGAAAATGTCACATGACTGTTTTATCCTCAGAATTAACAGAACTTTCTCTGCGTCTGTTTCTCCTCAGAATTTCACAAATCTCTTTGGCCAGCCTCTGGTGTGCCTGCTGTCTCCCACCGTTTACCCCAAGAGTGTACAAGGTGTGTGTGTGCATGTGTGTGTGTCCCTCTGGAACAACAATTTATGAAAATATTGAATAGCTGTAGGTATTGATTAGCTTGCAGTTTTAATTACCTGTGAAACAATGCTGTGAGTTAAAATATCTTTCAGAAATCAGTCAGTGTGTCAAGACGTGTGTCTGTACGTCCTGCTTAAAGGAGCATACCAGTGGTTTACATACCTGTTACATTACCGACAACCATTTTCCAAAACATACTACTGGAGCGATCCATTTTCAGATTGTTTTTACTACCTTCCAGACTCCCATTGGTTTCACTTTGTTCCAGTTCGCTTTTAACATTGAACTGTAGAGACTTGAAACGTACCTGAGTTAAGTTTCCATCACAGCAAATAACATGTTTTAATGTTTTGTGAAAGTTACGTAATTTAACTGATCCAACGCAGAACAACACGGAAGAAAATGTACGTCTCCGCCGGGGAATATAGTCCCAGGAGGAAAAACAAAAAAAAAAAAAAAAAAAAACTTCTTTTACAGAGGAATTAAAACAATCATGCCTTCTACAATCATGTGTAATTGTTAGCAGGCAAAACATAGAATTTTAAGGTGGATGTATCACCTGAACATTTGATTTTGAAAGATTATGTGATTTAACAAAATAACACAACAACTAAAATATGATTTTATGTTTTGGAAAATGGTCGTCATAACATGACGTGTATGTGGGTTGTAGATGTTGGACTCAAACATGCAAAATCACTGATATGTCTTTTAAGTAATTCATGTGCACATAAACTGACACTACTCATATTCTGACCTTTGACCTCAGATCAGTCTCAGCGTGGGAGTCTCTTCACGCTGTTCCTCTACTGCCCCCTGCTGGCTTTCTCCTCCGTGTGCGGCCTGAGCAGCGTGCGGCGAGCGCTGTGGGAGAGGGCTCAGGAATTCCTCCGCAAAGTCTACCGCGACATCGGACAAATGATAACTCGATCACGGACAATAGGTGATCTATGTCTGATCAGCTGTTATGAAACCTGTGACATCGTGGGTCATTTTTATTATTACCATAAGGGTTTTCACCGTTTGTTCATTCTGACTGTAAAAGTATTGACTTTTGACAGCCAGACTCTGCTGTGTAAGCAGTATTTTTATTATAACCGGTGTTTCCAGCGATGGCTAAGATTGCTGATGTACTTACGGTTTTTTCTGCACAGATCAAGCCTTCTTACAGTTCTTTGGTGATGAGTTTCTTCGCCTGCTGCTGATCCGCTTTGTGTTCTGCTCGGCTGCACTCAGGCTGCATAAACTCTTTCGTGTAAGTTTGTTAAGTTTATTAACTCTCAAAGTTTGGTTAATGCAAATAATCCATCACATGGAAATATAACAAAAAGAGCTCGTAGTTTTACTCTGCTTGTCTGTAATTCTGTATTTAAGACAGAAAAAAGAAGAATGAAGTGAACATCCAACCCAAGCCTCACTACATTTTCCACCATTTTGAATTTTTTTCAAATATCTTTAATAGTTTTTTTCTGATGTCTCATTGTTTATGAACATTTTGGAAAGATCAAAGCTCTTTCAGCATCTCTGTGACACACATGATCGCACACATCATGCATTCCTGCACATTTACACTCTTTCAGCTTCAATTGTCATTTTTTAAATATTTTGCATTTATTTCTGCATTTTTCAAACATTTTTTTCATCTGCTAATAGACTTCAGGTTTTTATCGCACAGCGTTCAGCAAGGTTGCAATCAGAAGCACATTTTCTGCAGGAAATGCATTTCTTGTTTGTTCTAGTTGTTTGGTTAATGCAAATAATCCATCATATGGAAATATAACAAGTAGTTTTATCTGCTTGTCTGTAGTTCTGTATTTAAGACAGAAAAAAGAAAGATGGTGTGAACATCCAACCCAAGCTGGGATCCGCTTCAAAGCAGAAGTCAAGCCATGTTTATTTGTTGCTTAATATCACATAAAATGTCTCTAAAGGCTTTACAGACCCGAACATCAACAGTTCCCAACCAGCCCAAACTCTCTAAGAAGACCAGGAAAAACTCCTTAAAACAAACCTTAACATATAAGGAAGAAAGGAAGAAACTTCAGGAGAGCCAATTCAAAGAGAGATTTCATCCTCAAATGGCTAGATTGACATAGGAACCACGAATGATCGATCAGCAGTAAAGAAGACAAAAGAAATCCATTTTTAAACGCTAACGTCTTTATTAAAAGCCTAACAAAGACCTTAGCAGTCGAAAAGTCATATATGGCATGTATTCAGCAAACTCCGAAATCCCATTAATTCCATCATGTGTTGAGATAAATACTATGAATGTAGTGTGTAAACATGCAGAACGTCTCTGAATGAACGCTTGCTCTGCTGACACCAGGATTCACACAGAGTGTTATTAAACTTCAGAATGAGGGAATCCTGCTGCATTTTCCACCAAACAGCCTCCGTGCAGCAGCAGAGATTTAGCTGTTTTCCAGCTTCTTCTCTGTTTGTCTTTAGGAGATTTCAGTCTGTAGCATCACTTTGTTACTGAAGGAGCTGCAGCATGGAAGCACAAGTGTGTTTTAAGGAGGATTAATTTGAGTTTATAATTGATTTGAACGTTTCAGATGTATGACGGCATATTAGGGCCATATAAGACGAAGAAAAAAAATGAGGAGGCATTATTTTGAGTTTTCAGTGTCACAAATTTGCAAATTTTAAAACTCACAAATTTGGCAGTTTTAAAAGTCCATATGCTTATGATAATTCAATGATTTTGTGCTAAAAGCACAAGTTTCTTTATTCCTAAATCCTATGGAAAAGTATAATTTAATAAGATCATGTACTTGGAAAAAAAAAAACTTGCAAATTTGCCAGTTTAAAAACTCACAAATTTGTGAGTTTTTAAACTGTCAAATTTGTGAGTTTAAAACTAAAAAAAAAATGATGAACATTATTTTTAATGATGAATTTTATTTTTAAATTTTTTAAAATAATAATTTATTTTTTTAATAATGAAAAAGGGAAAATGTGAGAAAAGGGAAAATGGTGAGAAAATAAAGAGAATAATGAAAATAATAAGAGTGGGAATTGAACCACCTCACGTTGTTACTATGTCTGCAGTACATGACCTTATTAAATTATACTTTTCTATCAGATTTAGCAATAAAGAAATACCGATACTTGTGCTTTTTGCGCAAAATCATCAAATTATCATAATTATATTTTAAAACTGACAAATTTGCCAGTTTGAAAATTCGAAATAACGCTCCCCCTTGTTTTTTTTCGTCTTATATCACCCAATATGTCGTCGTACAGATGGGCACAGCTTAAGAATCGACTATTTTTAAGGTGGCGATGCATCTTCACACTAAACTATCATCATGGTTACGCGTGTTGTGATGTCTGTTGTTGTGCTGGCAGGAGTCGAGGAGTTTTCCCGAGTCGTACCCGGAGCTCCCTAAGCAGGACACAGTGGAGAGCAGCCTCCTACAGAAGCACATCCTGGAGCTGGCTGCCATGCTGGACGTGCAGAGCCTGTTTTGGGACAATTCGTTGGAGACGTACTAACTTCTTCCCACAGGCCTGCATGACACCATGCACATACAGACTCACCTGTCAGAGCCCTGACAGTTTTTTTTTTACAGGTAATTAAATAACTGATTCACAGTTTCATGTCCTGCATTTAACTGTTGTTCGTGGAAGCAAATGTCGTGCAAGATTTAAAATGTTCATCTGTCGAATAATTTAACAAGTGTAAATTCTCCATTTTGCTCATTAGCATGAGCAACAGGAAGTCACGAACAAACACATGATTATGGCTGCAAATGAACTTTGAACTCATCATTCCGCATTCAAATGCAAGTTTTAGAACTTCAGCTTGTAACTTTCTCCCTGATGTCAGAGAATTGTAAAGTTTGCAGTCTTCAGTTGTGTTTTTAAATATTGTGTTACGAAGTTTTAGCTAAAGGACAGGAGCAGTCCTGCAACTGGAGCAAAAATGGTCAAAATAATGAAATCCTGACACATTATTTTTCTTTATGAAGGTGGGGGTTGGGGGTCCATATACAATTTTAGAACTTGTAACTTTATCCCTGATGTCGGATAATCATGCGCTTTCACATAATAAGCGGTGCGCTGAGATTTCATTATTGTGTATTGGGAGCTGAGCGGTGACGCCCAGATGCTTCTCAGATCCTCTCCTCTGCTGCCCTCAAAGCTCAACCACATTCAACTTTGACCTGTCTGTATATGATAACGTGCAACCAATGAGAGAACAGTTTGTGTGACATGAGCAGAACTGAACAACAGTGGAGGAGAAACTTGTAACCTGTAGAGAGAAATGTCCCAAAAGTTTAAAGTGGTGCCTGATCTGAGCAGAAAGGTGATTATATTGTGAAATATGGTGAAGTATCAGCAGGCAGGCAGGTTTGTGGCAGATAATCTACAGTCATATCAGCTGTGTGTACTTTATCACATCCAGGACAAATCATCTCCATGACAGCAGCATCATAGTGATCTGTAGTTTAGCCAACACAGCTCATTTTTATTGTGCTTTTATTACATAGATAAGTGCTGAAAATCAGTCGTGCATGTGCGTGATGTGATCCCAAATACATAAAACTTCTTCATTTAATCTCCAGATGCTATTTTCACCAGCAGATGTGACCCACGTGCGCTGAAATAGCCTTTGAGTTTTCAGTGCGATGCTTCACATTTAGCATCACTAGTGCTGTGTGTTTGTTTTAGAAACTACTCCGCTGAACTTTAAGATCAAAAAAATGACACAAACCCCCCCAAAAGACACACATTAGAATGAATAAAATTACTGAGACTAAGGACTTATTGTGAAAAAAAGACATCACGGCTTTAGTAAAAGTAGAATTTGATTATTTTTTGGAGCTGCCGTGTAGAGAGTGATGGAGATCTGCAGTTTAAAGCTCCTCTTTCACTCTTCAGTCATCGTGTTGCTGCTTGAAAGCAAAGAGAATTGAAAACATATTAGTAAATCAAATCTCCATAGGAAGCTATCATATAAAAGCAGCTGATAGTATGGCTGCAGGGGCTTTGTAGGATTAAGATGCTAGTTTGAATGGAAATGCAAAGCGTGATGATGGCTAACAGCTGCAGAAGCATCTCTCAGATTTTTATAACTATTACGATAACGTCATAAATTAGGTATCAGTTAAGCATCTGTTTTTGTGAGATCGTGTAGAGTTACGGTCATTTTAAAGGTATACTTGTGCTGAGACGTCTCGTTCACTTAGGCTACATCTACACGACTGTGTACAAACGACCTGATTCACATCTTTTGATCACATGTAGCAGATTTGTGCTGTGAAGGTAGAAAAAAGCTCATAGAATCAGATGTTCTCTGATGGTTTTGGCCTGCATGCAGATGAGAAATAAATCAGATATGTATCAGGTATCTGCTAATGCGAGTCAGATCTAAAACCACACATCGGAATTTCCTGCCATTCCGACTCGTAATAAAATGTGATACTTTTCTACTTTATCCTGTCAGCGACCAAAACGGTGTTCTCTCTCCATCAGCAGAAATTGGACATGCTGATGTGTGTTTATGTCAAACAGACGTGTTAGTGTGTGATAACAGGCTCCATTACAGCCGCACAGTCCAATTCCACCCACTTCTACACCCTGATCACATGACCAAACCACCAATCCACTTCTACACCCTGATCACATGACCAAACCACCAATCGGTGTTCTCTCTCCATCAGCAGAAATCGGACATGCTGATGTGTGTTTATGTCAAACAGACGTGTTAGTGTGTGATAACAGGCTCCATTACAGCCGCACAGTCCAATTCCACCCACTTCTACACCCTGATCACATGACCAAACCACCAATCCACTTCTACACCCTGATCACATGACCAAACCACCAATCGGTGTTCTCTCTCCATCAGCAGAAATCGGACATGCTGATGTGTGTTTATGTCAAACAGACGTGTTAGTGTGTGATAACAGGCTCCATTACAGCCGCACAGTCCAATTCCACCCACTTCTACACCCTGATCACATGACCAAACCACCAATCGGTGTTCTCTCTCCATCAGCAGAAATCGGACATGCTGATGTGTGTTTATGTCAAACAGACGTGTTAGTGTGTGATAACAGGCTCCATTACAGCTGCACAGTCCAATTCCACCCACTTCTACACCCTGATCACATGACCAAACCACAGCTCCTGATGGGTAGTCCTGATTAAACGCCAGAACTACATATCAGATATTTCTGTCAGCATTAGAAAGTCAGATGAACACATGTTCAGGTTAACGTGTGCTTGTATGTTCTCAGTATGTTGCTCTCCTAAAGGAGAATGTGAAGCAGTAAACTTTTTCCTGTTTTGATTTTCTTAATCCCGCCCCCAGACATTTCTGACCAATGAGCTTTGAGAGTGTTGTCACATGACTTTTGTTGATTTGATTGTTTTCTTGTGTGAAACTGAACCAAACAAGCACTAAATGGAGCACTGTAACAATTCAGACCAGAGCAAACGATCTGCAGATCTGAAAATGCTCTTAGTCTCGTATTAATAAGCAGATTTGGATCGTTTGGGTTTTATTTTGAGCTCAGTGAGGAAGAGTGTTTGGTTCTGATAATGAAGCAGCTGATTACTTCACCTAAAGTCCAAATAACGCAGCGAATTTGAGCTTTCTGAATTAAACTATTTTACTTATTTGCTATTTATTGCCATTGATGTGTACAGATTCTATAAAATGATGTTTTGGCACAGATATGTTTGTTCTTTGTGGTAAGTCTAAAAAAAAAATGTAATTAAATCTGAGCATTAAGAACATGTTAAATAATGTTTATGAGGCCTGTTTGTTTTTTGGCCAGTTTTCTAACAACGTCACATTCCAACTTTCCAAAGACTTGAAGAGGAAAACGTTTCCTGTTTGAGCTTTGTGTGGAAATCTGTTTCTGCGTTTTCCTCTGTTGTTGTCGTGAAAGCTGCCGCAGTATTCCGACATAGCGTGGACTTGCACTTTACGGAGTTTAATATTGTTATGATCTTGTTTGTTGTGCTGTGGCTTCTGTTCTGTTCATATTATTTTTCTGTAGGGACTCTTCTTCTTTTCTTCTGCCTGAAACGTGTCAAACATTGGCAGATTAGTGAAAAAAAAAAAAAGATTTAGGCAGCAATAACACGTTTGTTTTCATGTATCGACCAACTAGAAACGCATGTTTCAGCCAAAGCTGCTCTGTAAGAATAGTCGGAATGCACCTTTATTTTTAAGCTAATTCAATCATGTTTTCTGTCTGTACAAAGGTTATCAGCAAATACTGATAATATTTAGGTGTAATTAGGACAGAATAAAGAAGAAATTAATTTTTAAATTGTTAAAAATTGCATGTTGACTGATTTGTACATTAAGTCTCTAAAACTCCTGTTTAAGTATTCATACATGTTGTATGTTCCCCTAATCTACAAATTTAAGATTATTTAAAGGAAAATAACCCAAACAGTGGAGCGGCACGGAAAACTGACCGCAAAATTATAACTTAATAAACAAATTAATCATATTATTTTCATCATTTATTAGAGCCTGTTTGCTCCTGTGTGCTTTATATGTAAATTTGACCATCAAACCAGTGAATTTTAATTAGATTAAATTTTACGTTTCAGATTTGGCGTCCACGTTTCAGCAGCACACGGAGCACGGTGCACGAGTGTTACGATATAATGCAGGTTTCATTTCCTGCTTCAGATTTGATGCTGCCATCCGTTGTAGTCAGAACTCTGAAAATCCTGATCTGACACAGAAAAGTGAACGAAACGCTCTTTCAACTCTGGAGTCGCAGTCGCAAACTCAGACGAGATTCTCCTCACCCGACTTATCTGACACGGCGAACGGAAACGGATTTCCCTTTGCGTCATTCTGTTGTTGATGAAACTTGATTTGACTTGATTTGTAGCTTTTGTTCGGGTAGATCCTTGATTCGCCTTGCAGACGTGACCTTGCTGTAGGTCGTCCATGTTTTTCCGAGCAGAAGCACTGGAACATGTAGATCAGGACTTTGGAGTCCAGTGGATCACGGCATGAATTGGAGTATCTGAGTAAAGGGGTTTCAGGGGATTTCAGGCCGTCATGAAGTCCAAAGGTGAGAGAAACTTGAAAAAGTTCCTGGTCATAGATCCAAAACGAAGGTTCTGTTGCACATGAAACTCGTCCACAGATGGTGGATTTAGCAGAGATAGTCTGCAGCTCTCTGATTCTCGTGTAAAGTGTGTGTTTCAGTGTGTGGTGAGAGACTGACATCACATGATCTAATGTTATATTCAGTTACTCAAGAAATGCAAGAAATAGAATTTTAAGGTAATTTCTACTTTTCTTCTTGTACATTTCAGAGGTAAATGTACTTTTATCTAACAGCTTTAACAGCAACTTTGCAGATTTAAATTTTAGAGGGAGGAGTTGCCTTACGTTTCCCATCTGGTGTAATGTGACCTGCAGTGACCTCCTCGCTAGTCGTTTGGTCTGTAGGAGCCTTACGTTGTACAGGAAGTGATGCGATGCTGTGCGGTGGATCTGCTGGACTTGGCTGAGTCCTGAGCTGCTCGTTTGTGCTGGTGAACGCCGTACGATAAAGCTTTCCTCTCTCACTTTCAGCTTCAGCCGTTTAACCGTTTAGAAATGACTCTTTATTATGAAAGGTCATTTGTGTTGCATGTCTGTAGCCTGATGTAGCCTTGGTAGATAAAAACTCACTCATCGCTAACAAAGCCCTCACAGGGTCAGAATGAAACGTGAGGGAAATCCATTGTAAGGCCTGGTGCATGCTTAGCACGGACGTGACGCAGCTCTGAAAGACATCAGTCATGTACATTTTTCCACTTCATGCATGTTCTCAGACCTCTGAGTACAGCTACTTCCTGCCAGGAATTGCAGCCATTTGTCATCTGGAAGAATCATGCAGATGTCAGTACGTCTTCACCTCCTCTGCCGGTCGATCCTCAAACTTGTTCGCCATTCTCCCTTTCTCCCTNACGTCTTCACCTCCTCTGCCGGTCGATCCTCAAACTTGTTCGCCATTCTCCCTTTCTCCCTTTCTCCTTTGTGTCTCTTCGCTCAGCTAATATCAAGAAAGGTGCACTTACGTCAGATGGATGTTGTCTCATTATTTCAGATTTGAAGTGTTGCGTGACCTTGCGAGCGACCCTGAAACATGTCCTGCCGTTTCTGCTGCAATTACATCACATTTTCCGTACGCCTGCTGTCGTGTCCGAGTCCGTGTTAAGCATAAAGCAGCCTGAAAGCTAAAAAATATTTATTGTCGATGTACTTTGCCTTCTTTTTGGGATTTGGTGTCTCTTTCTTACTTTTGTCGATAACTTGCCAAATGTAGATGACGTGATGTCAAACAGCTACGATGGAGTTTGGTAGAAGATGCAAAAAAAACCAAAAAAAAAAACTTGCTCTCATAATGATGCGTTCACTAATAGTTGTTGCAAGGCATTATGAGAAATGTAGCCAACCAAAGGAGAAAGTAGACAACAACAGACAAGCTAACGAGGGTTTTTCTTTAGGGATGCTGAGTTATGTCATGATGGCAGCTAAGAGGAAGACGCTACCTGTAAAATGTGGTGAAGGCTTTGTGTCAATCAGAATTTTCCCTCCGTTTATGGATTAAAATGATTTTTAACACTGACACACAAGCACAAAAGGCTGCAGAGAAGCATGTTGAGTGAGCCTGCTGGAATATATATCATAAAAAAAAAAAAACTGCCAACTCATCAATCCTGTTTCCCCTGGATATCCAGGGATCATTTCTACCTGTTTTATACTGTAAAAAAAAAAAAAGGCGTAATCCTCCTTTATAACAACCTGTGTGATGCTTGTTGTGATTTAAAGTCAGTGTCAAACTGTCAGACGTATTTTAATATTTCAGTGAAAAATGCTGATGATGATCTGTGTTAAGAAGCATGTTTGTTTAGAATAGGACGTGCCAAAGACCGATGTGCTCCACTTTTCCATGTCAGCAATGACTCTGATCACTTATTGATCAGTTATTGTATCAGATGTTTTTTTGTTTGTTTTTGCATTGTGTTGCCAGAAAAGAAAAATAAAGAAAATACAGATTTTGCATCATGAAAGGGTTTTCTGGTTCTTTATGGTGTTAAATAAATCACCTCCAGCATTCAGCGTTACTTTTACCTCTTTATATTTCAAAGCAAAACTTTCTCCACGTAATGATGCATTCATAAAAATAGTAGATACTAGATGTTCTGAGAATTCACAGAATTATTTTCTCATGTAGGCGTGTAAAAAAATAAACAGAGCATCCATAAGACCAGTGAACTGAGGATAAAGTCAGTGGCGCTCAGACGGCGGCGGTGTGGCTCCAGCAGCGGTCAGGTGATTTTAGACCAGGCAGAAACAGGAAGAGGACGAGCAGCATCAGGCCTCCACAAAGACAGGAGATCCAGGAGGACAGGAAGCGCCGTCGTGACGAGGAGGTGGGACTGAGAAAGACAAAACCTCCATATTTCAGCTGCATTTGGAACATTTTGAAAGGGAATAAATCTAAATCATTAAACTGAACGTGTAATTTAGATGTAATTTATATGCGGCATCGTTAGACTCACCTGTAGCAGGTATCAGGATGTTCTGTGCTCAGTTCTCTGGGGTTTGCTGTGACCTCCGTGACCTTTGTGACCTCTGACACCGATGACTCCTCATCCACAGCGTCATCTATGCTTCCTTCCTGTTCCTTAATGGCTGACCGCCGTCTGTGCCGCAACACGCTCTGCTGTGGGCTGGAACATAACATAACATAATAAATTATCAATTATGATTACTGGAAATTATTAAATCCATTTCTAAGCAACCAAACAGGAAACGCCTCCTGGCTCATGCTGGTGAACTTCCTGTAGCAGCTTGTAATCTGTTTGTTGGTGTTTTTATTAGCAGGATCAGCGGTTCTCGTACCTGAACACAGCTGAACACACCTGACATCACATACTTCCTGTCTGTCCCTGCAGCCTCACCTGGGATACGTTCAGTTCCACCAGAAATGTTTAGCTCCCAATATTATTTCCCTTCAAATAAAAAGGGAATCCCCAAAATGTCCACATGTAAAACGGCTGCCAAACCAAGTGAAAATTGGTTCCAAATTAAAGGAGCATACCGGTGCTTTTGCATGTTTGAGCTCAATATGTACACTACAGGCTAGAAGTCTGAGGTCACCTCCAGATTTAAAAAAAAATCATCAATACACTATTTGTTTTACAATTTATTGTACAGAAAATGACAAATATATATAAAATAAATGTAACTAATTAGTTTTCAAGAATAATTTGTCAACAAGAGCATATTATGCAGCCACTATGACTTAAAGGGCCATACCACCCATTTTGCATGTTTGAGCCTAATATATTCAATTTTCATACATGTTACATTACTGACAATCATTTCCCAAAAGATAAAACCATATTTCAGCTTTCCTGATATTTTGCAAAATCTCTTAATCTTTCAAAATCAAATATTCAAGCGATACACCCACCTTAAAAATCCATGTTTCTCCTGCTAATAGTTACACAGCCTTATGAAGTCACGGTCCTTTAAATTTTTCCATAAACGCAGGTCTTCTTTTGGGACTATATTCCCCGGTGGAGGCATACATTCACTCCACGCTTTTTATTGAGCTTAAACACTAAAATTACATAACTTCTAAAAAAACCTGAATACACGTCTTGTTGGTGATGATGGATTACCTATCCCAAGAACGTTTACAGTATCAACAAGTTGATTTTAATAGCAGAATGAACTGAAACCAGTGGAGGTCTGGAAGGTAGGAAAAACATTTTAATTCACCAGTAGTATGCTTTGGAAAATGATTGTCAGTAACATTATGAAATATATGAAAATGTATGTAAAATGTATGACATATGAAAACTGAATATATTTGGCTCAAACATGCAAAATGGGTGGTATGGTCCTTTAAAAATCTGGGGGTGGCCTTAGACTTCTGGACTGTAGTGTAGAACCCACATACAGGTTACGTTACTGCCAGCCATTTCCTGAAACATCCTACAGGAAGTAGTTTTACCTGCCGTCCGGTGCAGCAGCGCCCTCCTCTGGCCCCTCAGCATCATTACTGGTCTGACGGCCTTCTTGAAACTTGTTCTCCAAGTCATTGAGCTGCAGGGAAAACGTGGATTATGATGATGTTAAGGTATGAATATACGAAAAATGATTTCTGAGTCTGCTCATAGAAATTAATTCTTAAAGGATCATACCGGTGATTTTGCGTGTTTGAGCCCAACAAATACAACCCACATAACATTCATTACTGTCAACCATTTTCCAAATCATACAATTGGAAGGTAAACATGTACAGCAGCACGCATGTCCAAGACAATTTTCCCTCTGGGACAATAAAGTTTAATCTAATCTAAATTTTAGGATTGTTTTTCCTACCTTCAGACCTCCACTGGTTTCAGTTCATTCAGTGTGTTATTAAAATCAACTTGTTGAGACTTGAAACTTGAGATAAGTAATCCAACACAACAAACTAAACATTCTTATTTTTGTTAAAAGTTAATTTAACTGATCCAACATGGAGCAACACGGAAGAAAATATATTTCTCCGCCAGAGAATATAGTCCCAGGAGAAAAGATGGCTTTTTCTGAGAAATTAAAATGGCCCTGCGTTCTCCAATCGTGCAGAAGTATTAGAAGGTGAAATATTGAATTTTAAGGTGGCTGTATCACCTGAACGTGTGACCTTTGAAAGATTTGACAAAATAACACAACTACAAATCTAACAAAACTAAAAATATGGTTTTATGTTTTGGAAAATGGTTGGCAGTAATGTATCATGTATGTTGGTAGTTATTTATTGGCTCAAATGTGCAAAATCACTGGAATGTTCCTTTAATTGTATATGCTTAGCGACTGGAAAAACAGAAAGTATGCCCCTGCTAATGAAATGAGGACTCTGCCTTATAATTTGCTATATACAGTAGCTGCATAAAAAGATGCTTGCAACAGCAACTCTTTCCACATTTGTGCAAACATAAACTGAACAGGACAAATGGGTTTAGAAAATGGATGGATGGATGGATGTTGCAACTCTGTTCCTTTTCTACTTAATTTCATACTTCTGTCTTTTTTTCCTGAGAAAGTGAGAGGCGTTATGAAAGATCTGGGCTCACCTGAGCAGGTGTTGGGATGAGAGTGATGCTGACTCTTCTTCTTGTTAGATGCTGTCATGGACAAACGCAAAGACAGTGAATACACCAATGTTTAAAATACAAATTTATGACAGTTGTTATCACTTTTAAAATGTGTTAAAGGACCATACCATCCATTTTGCATGTTTGAGTCTAATATATTCAGTTTTCATACATGTAACGTTACTGACAATCATTTCCCAAAGGATAAAACCGTATTTCAGCTTTCCTGATATTTTACAAAATCTCTTAATCTTTCAAAATCAAATATTAAAGCGATACATCCATGAATATGTATGTGTATGAATATGTATGAATGTATTAGGCTCAAACATGCAAAACGGTGGTATGGTCCTTTAAAGAACCTTTTGCTATTCTGCATTTCACTGTTGTTTCCAATTAGATAATTTATCAGTTCACAGTAAAATCACAAAACTATTTTTTGATTGATCCTGAATGCAGATTAAGCTCTGACTTAAATTCTTTTCAAAAAAAAATCATAACTACACGGTGTAACGCTAAATAAGCAGTGTGATAACTGAAGCTCATTCATAAAGGCCTGTTGTCAGGTGAGTCTCAGGTAAAAGCTGATGAAGATCAGTGTGTTAACGAGCTGATATTACCTGATATGTAGCTATTTAAGAGTCATGATTTATCCTGATTCATTTGCTTTTAAAGACAAACTGACACGTTAAACCAGCAAAGAAACAGAAACTCTGATTTAAAGCTCCATATTTTAACAGATTAACACTAATATATGAGAGATTTGATCCACACACACCATGAACACCTGACACACAGGAGGGTGTGTGTGTATGTGTGTGTGTGTGTGTGTGTGTGTGAGAGATCGAGAGAGAGAGAGAGAGAGAGAGAGAGAGAGAGAGAGAGAGAGAGAGACCACAGAGAGCAGCAGACAAGTCTTGATGAAGAGTCTCGGTGCCACTAGAATGTGTGTGAGATCAGATCAAAACTCTCTATTTAAATAAACTGACTGATCAGATGAGTGTTTTTATGTATCAAAGGTATTGATCACTAACATGTGAGACAAATATAGTTTAAAACATCATCAGATTTCATGCTGATGAAGTTTAGACTGAAACACGTCTTCATTTTCCTGTTTTATTATTCATTCCTCCATCACGCAAATAAGGAAATAGGATAGCAACGCGCCTTTGAAGGCAAAAGATAAAAGAAGTCAGTAACCGATATTTATGAATTATGGCTACGTGATGCTATCTGGCCTTATTGACATGTGAAGTCCGGCGCTGTGTTTTATGAATTGCTCTCATGTATTTTAAATAGTATTTCAGCCACTCTTTACCTGTTGGGAGTTTTGTCTGACAAACAGGTTTCTCACCTCCGGATCGTCTGTAATGACATAAAAACATGCAGAAACAATTTTAAATAGAAGCTTTTAGCTACAAGCTAATATATAAAGTGTCTCTACGCACTCCAACATTCACTCCATTAAAAAGAGTGTTATGGTTAAAAAGGAAAATGCAGCCACTTCCTGTTAGGGTGTTACCATCTCACCATGTTAAAGCTGTGTTAAGCAGTTCTGACCTATAGGGGGCAGCAACACTCCAAAACAAACTCTTCCATGATTTCGCCACCTCACTGTTAATTTCAGTGGTTATTACAGCGCCACCTTCAGGTTGATTACCTCCAAACATTTAATCACTTCTTCCTCTTGACTTTATCTTTCTGTCATTCAAATTTCAGCCAAATCCATCCAAAACTTTTTGAAACAGACCAACCGATGCCAGTGATCACATGACCTCCTTGGGGGAAGTGACAAGTCTTAAATGCTCACAAGTGGCACAGAGCTGTGAAGTGAAGCAGCGACGTGTGTGTGAAAGCAGCAGAACTGGCCTGAGTCGCTGTGAATTCGGCCTCGGCTGCGGTGGAACAGCTTCCTGTTTGCGTGTAGCTCGGCGCTCTCGGCGTCANTTCGGCCTCGGCTGCGGTGGAACAGCTTCCTGTTTGCGTGTAGCTCGGCGCTCTCGGCGTCACGGCGACACTTCAGATGTTCCACATGCATCTTCATCAACTCCACGGAGCAGAACGCACGCGCCTCCTGACTCAACCAGGAACAAAATGCAGGACACGGCTCAAGCTGTGCTCACATGCTGCTAATGATGTCATCAACAGCAAATATCACGTCAAACCAAGCAAAATTAAATTAAAGGACCATACTGGTGATTTTGCATGTTTGATGCCAATAATTACAACCCACATACATGTTACGTTACTGACAACAATGTTCCAAAAAATACTACTGGAGTGGTAAATATTAGACTTGTTTTTCCTACCTTCTAGACTGTCATTAGTTTCAGCTCATTCCAGTATGATATAAAATTAAATAACAACATGTAGAGACTTGAAACATGCTTTAGATCGGTAATCCCTCACAGAAAACCAAACATTGTTCTTATTTTTTGGTGAAAAGAAAGAGTATGAATCCTCCCAGAAATATAGTCCCAGGAAAAGATGGCTTTTACAGAGAAATTAAACACCCATGCCCTCTACATTCAGACATACCTATTAGCAGATGAAACATTGTGTATCACCTGAACATTTGATTTTCAAAGATTAGGGGATTTGGCAAAATCAGAGGAAAGCTAAGGTACAGTTTCATGCTTTGGAAAATGATTGTCAGTAACATAATGTGTCTGGGTAGTAGTTAATTGGGCTTAAAAATGCAAAATCACCTTTAAGGGAAGGAAGGGCACTCATAACGTCACACTGTTTTCCTCCTTCCAGCAAGGGTACAAAATGCTTCTTGAACCTCCACATATAAGTAAATATTTAAAGTGTTCTTCTTTTGTTCTTCATTAACAAAGCTGAAAAAAAAAAAAAACNAAAAAAAAAAAAAAGCCGATTCTCTACAGGCTGCCTGATTTCCTGTCATCTCTTCCATGGATGGAGTCAAGTTATCAGAACGATGTTCACCTGATCAGCTTCATAAGCTGTCAGATCTCTCTCTCTCTCTGGCAGACAATCGTATGATTTGGTTATCTTTGTGTATTTTTGACATTCTGTTTACTTTCCATTGTATTCTGTGTGTGATTGGCTGATCTTTTCTTTATCTGTCTGTATAAATGTAATGTAATATAATGTAATAAATCCTGGTTATTTGATGAATCTGAGACCTATTTACAAGACTGCTTACTATTTACTGGCCATTTTGCATGTTTGAGCCTAATATATTCAACTTTCATACATGTTACTGACAATCATTTCCCAAAGGATAAAACTGTATTTCAGCTTTCCTCATATTTTGTAAAATCTCTTAATCTTTCAAAATCAAATATTCAAGTGATACACCCACCTTAAAAATCCATGTTTCTCCTGCTAATAGTTACACAGCCTTATGAAGTCACGGTCCTTTAAATTTTTCCATAAACGCAGGTCTTCTTTTGGGACTATATTCCCCGGTGGAGGCATACATTCACTCCACGCTTTTTATTGAGCTTAAACACTAAAATTACATAACTTCTAAAAAAACCTGAATACACGTCTTGTTGGTGATGATGGATTACCTATCCCAAGAACGTTTACAGTATCAACAAGTTGATTTTAATAGCAGAATGAACTGAAACCAATGGAGGTCTGGAAGGTAGGAAAAACATTTTTAATTCACCGTTCCAGTAGTATGCTTTGGGAAATAATTGTCAGTAATGTTACATGTATGAAAAATGAATATATTAGGCTCAAACATGCAAAATGGGTGGTATGGTCCTTTAAACTGGGTGCTAGTGCTTTGACTGAGCACAAACTCAGCGTGGGCGGCGACTCAGAATAAGCAGGTTAGATGTTGGTTTGGCTGATGAACGGCACCATGGTTCCTTAGCTTCTAATCTGATGAATGACAGATTTCTAGTAAAGTAAATGGAGATCTTAATGAATTCAATGAAAATATAAATGAAAATAAGCTGAATGAAATGAAGTCCAATTTAGATTTTTTAAAATACTTGTTTTGGATGGACGATGTGTTTAGATGAGTTGAGGAAGTCACAGGATGCTGATCCTGACCTGGTGCACGGCTCCCAGCGTCGCCGCGTCACCGATGATGTCATCCATTCCGGCTCGTACTGTACTCAGACTGTCATCTATCTGACCCAGAATCCTCCTCCAGTCAGGGTTTCCACACCGTCCTCTCAGAGTCTGAGGCAGACACGAGAGACCACAACGCATATCCCACTCAAATAAAACATTTAATCATGTATCTATACTATAGTTGTATTTTTTATATCATGGGAACAAGATGAACAAGAAGTTTGTTTTGCCTTAATGGGAAACAACAAGAAGCGTAAGCAACAGCTAAGCTTTAGTGGTGGCATTTTAGATAAAGTAAGAATTTCACCTTCTATAAACACTTTGAGGGTTTTTTTTCTGACTCCAGCATGGAACTGTAAAGTTATTGCAGTTATTTATTTTTTAATATAATCTTCCAGCTTCACACGCTTATACCAGTGTTGGAGGGTTTTGATCCCAGTTTCATAGTGAAAGCCAGATTCATAAATTAGCGCACGACTTAACGTGTCAATAACAAATATCGTCACACTACAACATTCCCTCATTCATAAACGTCTGCTACCAGAAGCCTTTATCGTTTACCTTTAAACAGACATTACCACAGTATTTCCTTATTTGCATGACAGGAAATGATTCATAAAACACACCGTCACATCAAAATTAAAGGACCATACCACCCATTTTTCATGTTTGAGCCTAATATATTCAATTTTCATACATGTTATGTTACTGACAAGTAAACCATCAAACCAAAGCATACTACTGGAACGGTGAATTAAAAATGTTTTTCCTACCTTCCAGACCGCCATTGGTTTCAGTTCATTCTGCT
>VXCM01005570.1:49092-63166 GCA_014773175.1 Lucifuga dentata
AAAGAAGACCTGTGTTTATGGAAAAATTTAAAGGACCGTGACTTCATAAGGCTGTGTAACTATTAGCAGGAGAAACATGGATTTTTAAGGTGGGTGTATTGCTTGAATATTTGATTTTGAAAAATTAAAAGATTTTGTAAAATATCAGGAAAGCTGAAATACAGTTTTATCCTTTGGGAAATGATTGTCAGTAACGTTACATATATGAAAACTGAATATAATAGGCTCAAACATGAAAAATGGCCGGTATAGTCCTTTAACATGTGTTTTATTCTGATGGTAAATTTCATCAGTATGGAATCTGATGTTTTAAACTGTATTTGCCTCACTTGTGGTATGGATCAATAACTTTGATAGGTAAAAACACTCAGCTGATCTAAATAGAGCTTTGAACTGATCTCACACACATTCTCGTTTCATTGCGCATCTTCTTCCAGCCTCAACTGCTGCACTCTTTCTCACTCACAACCACCAGAAAGAGCTCATGCTGCGTTCCTATTGGTTGGTTAAAGTGGTGGTTTGGCAGCAGTCACTGTAAGATTTTGCTCCTGAATATCTGACGCTGTGAGAATTTTGTCACCAGGCATCTTTGGATGCAGACTGCTAAACCTGATATCCATCTACGACCAGTGATTCTTCACATTTCTCTGACGATCATTATCTTTTATCTGAAACAGCCTAAAATCAGGCCACAGACTCAAACCTTAACATTGACCCTTGTTTTGTTGGAAATGTGTCTCCAATAAAAGATATGTTTTATTACAATAAGTGATAAAATCAGTAAATGCCAGCCACATCCCTCTGCAGAGAACAAGGCTTTTGTTATTAGGTCTTATCACTACCAATAAACACACACACACACACACACACACACACACACACACACACACACACACACACACACACCTGCAGGATGTCTCTGCTGTGTTCCAGCTCCAGCTGGAAGTTCTCCTGAGCCACTCTGCAGTCGTGTTCTTCAGCCTGCAGCCTCTGTTTCAGGGTGAACTGGTCACAGCGGAACGCCAGGGCCAGCCGTGTGAAGGCACCCTGCCAGGAACCACGATACACGATAAATCCTTCACACCAAAAACACGATAAATCCTTCACACCAAAAACACGATAAATCCTTTACAGTGACAAATACGATAAATCCTTCAGACCAAAAATAGGATAGATCCTTTACAGTGAGAGATATGACAAATCCTTTAGACAAAGAAATACGATAAATCCTTTAGAACGACAAATACAACAAATCCTTCTGAATGAGTCAGATTACAGATGCCAGAGAACGAGAAAAATTACAATTTCTCAGATTAAGTTCAGGTTTTACTGCAAAGCTACATCCTTGGTCTAAATATTTGAAGGATCATGCCACCCATTTTTGCATGTTTGAGCCTAATATATTTAATTTTCATACACGTAACTTTACTGACAATCATTTCCCAAATCATACTACTGGAATGGTGAATTAAAAATGTTTTTCCTACCTTCCAGACCTCCATTGGTTTCAGTTCATTCTGCTATTAAAATCAACTTGTTGATACTTGAAACGTTCTTGGGATAGGTAATCCATCATCACCAACAAGACGTGTATTCAGGTTTTTTTAGAAGTTATGTAATTTTAGTGTTTAAGCTCAATAAAAAGCGTGGAGTGAATGTATGCCTCCACCGGGGAATATAGTCCCAAAAGAAGACCTGCGTTTATGGAAAAATTTAAAGGACCGTGACTTCATAAGGCTGTGTAACTATTAGCAGGAGAAACATGGATTTTTAAGGTGGGTGTATCGCTTGAATATTTGATTTTGAAAGATTAAGAGAATTTGCAAAATACAGGAAAGATGAAATACGGTTTTATCCTTTGGGAAATGATTGTCAGTAATGTAACATATATGAAAACTGAATATATTAGGCTCAAACATGCAAAATGGGTGGTATGGTCCTTTAAAGGCTATATCATATTAAATATATCATTGTATCGTCACTGTTTTCTGTTGCACTTTCATATTTTACCCGTATTTGCATATTTGACAGTCATGTAAACTGTATGTTTTTACACTACTGTTATTGTGATTTAGGATTAAATCTCACCTCAACATCTTCTTCCGTCATGTCATCACCTCTGACAAGCAGAAAAATGAGATTGGTGAAGAGAAGGAAAACATGTTGCTATCATTTTACATAAACTTTATTTTTACCTTCAGCCTCTCAAACAATAAAATAACCAACAATAAATAACAGACCCGCTTAACAACATCATACATGTAAACCTGCCTGGTGAGTCCAAGTCTCTGCATGAGAGGAAGATCATCCCAGGACACGGCAGAGTCTTCCTCAGGACCAAGCTCTGAGCAGAGGAGAGGAAGAACACAGGACAGAGGAGAGGAAACATAGAGGAGAGGAGACAAGGAGAAGAAGGACACAGGACAGAGGAAAGGAAACATAGAGGAGAGGAGACAAGGAGAAGAAGAACACAGGACAGAGGAGAGGAGACAGAGGAGAGGAGACAAGGAGAAGAAGAACACAGGACAGAGGAGAGCGGACAGATGAGAGGAGACAAGGAGAGGAAGAACACAGGACAGAGGAGAGGAGACAGAGGAGAGGAGACAAGGAGAAGAAGAACACAGGACAGAGGAGAGCGGACAGATGAGAGGAGACAAGGAGAGGAAGAACACAGGACAGAGGAGAGGAGACAGAGGAGAGGAGACAAGGAGAAGAAGAACACAGGACAGAGGAGAGCGGACAGATGAGAGGAGACAAGGAGAGGAAAAACAGAATAAAGAAGAGGAGATGTAGAGGAGAGGAGACAAGGAGAGGAAGAACGCAGAATAAAGGAGAGGAGACAAGGAGAGGAAGAACATAGGACAGAGGAGAGGAAACATAGAGGAGAGGAGACAAGGAGAAGAAGAACACAGGACAGAGGAGAGGAGACAGACGAAAGGAGACAGAGAGGAAGAACACAGAATAAAGGAGGGGAAACAAGGAGAGAAAGAACACAGAATAAAGGAGAGGAGGCAAGGAGAGGAAGAACACAGGACAGAGGAGAGGAGACAGATGAGAGGAAACAAGGAGAGGAAGAACATAGGACAGAGAAGAGGAGACAGACGAGAGGAGACAAGGAGAGAAAGAACACAGAATAAAGGAGAGGAGACAGAGAGAGGAAGAACACAGGACAGGAGAGAGGAAACAGATGAGAGGAGACAAGGAGAGGAAGAACACAGAATAAAGGAGAGGAGAAGAGGAGAGGAGACAAGAAGAGGAGAGGAAGAACACAGAATAGAGGAGAGGAGACAAGGAGAGAAGAACAGAATAGAGGAGGGGAGAGTGCTAGAGATAAGATAAGAGAAGACAGAAAAAGAGGGGAGGGATAAGGAGAGGAGAGCTGTAATTTAAGGGAAGGGAAGAGAAGAGATTAGTTGATGAAGGGATGAGGATGTGAAGGAGGGAAAGGACAAAAGGAGCAAAAAAGAGATGAGAATGAGAGAAAAGAACAAAATAAGTGAGAAGATAAGTAGTGTACAGGAGGAAGAAAAAATGAAAATCAGACAGGAGAAAGAAGAAATAAAAAAATGAATACATGACAAAAATTTTCATCTGATTTTTCCTTTAATGTGTGTGTGTGTGTGTGTGTGTGTGTGTGTGTGTGTGTGTGTGTGGCAGCTACAGTACGGTTATGGTATACGAATTTAAATAAAGCTGTAAAAACATCATGTGTTGGCACTGATCATTAACGTTATATAAGTTGTGTTCTCATACCTGTGTGGTGACGTACCTTCATCACTGTCCTGGCTGTCTGCTGCTGTGTTGTCATAGCAACAGGAAGTCCTCTCCAACCTGGATGACTAAAGAGAGGTACGTGTCTGCTGTTAGCATGACATCATGACGTCAGCATCACCTCATTATGCAGAGAGCTGATTACCTGTGAACTCATGATGTCTGAGCCAGGTTAAATGAGAAGAACGGTACTGATGGAGAGAGAGAGAGAATTTGGTGATATTCCTTTAATAAACAACAAAGACAGACACCACATCATCATCAGCATATCTGATGACAGAGCAGCAGTCAGGGCCCGTGGCAGGGGAAATGCTCATGTATGTGTGTCTTTAGTAAACATGGAGAACATGTAAAGTAAACTCAAAAAGGTCATGGTCTGTCTGGTTCAAACCCAAGACCTAACACGCTAACCTGAACCTCCATCTATATGAAAAAAAACAAAAAACAAAAAAACATCTGCGCAGCTTTAGCATCACTGAAATAAATGCTGAGCTAATGAACAATCAGTTTAGAAATGCAAACTTAAATTTAATTACACAATAGTGGTAATCGCTTTAACTCATAAGTGTGACCATACCACCCATTTTGCATGTTTGAGCCTAATATATTCTATTTTCATACATGTTACTGACAATCATTTCCTAATGGATAAAACCATATTTCAGCTTTCCTGATATTTTGCAAAATCTCTTAATCTTTCAAAATCAAATATTCAAGTGATACACCCACCTTAAAAATCCATGTTTCTCCTGCTAATAGTTACACAGCCTTATGAAGTCACGGTCCTTTAAATTTTTCCATAAACGCAGGTCTTCTTTTGGGACTATATTCCCCGGTGGAGGCATACATTCACTCCACGCTTTTTATTGCGCTTAAACACTAAAATTACATAACTTCTAAAAAAACCTGAATACACGTCTTGTTGGTGATGATGGATTACCTATCCCAAGAATGTTTCAAGTATCAACAAGTTGATTTTAATAGCAGAATGAACTGAAACCAATGGAGGTCTGGAAGGTAGGAAAAACATTTTTAATTCATCGTTCCAGTAGTATGCTTTGGGAAATGATTGTCAGTAATGTTATGTATATAAAACTTGAATATATTAAGCTCAAACATGCAAAATGGGTGGTATGGTCCTTTAAGAGGTGTCTCCTGTTACGGTCACAGAGAGATCACCAAGAAATGCTGAACCAGCACGAGAGAAATCAGATGGATGGATGTAAGGATGTACATTTCTTTTATCCATCTATCTGACGAAACCGAACAAAACAGACCAGCAACCAGATTAATAAACACATGCAGACAAAAACTCTGTACTGAATTAAACTCCTGCACATCTTTCTACAAGCTGAGAACATGCGTTGGTCTGTTTCCCTGCACTGTGTGTGTGTGTGTGTGTGTGTGTGTGTGTGTCTATGTGCACAAAGTTACTCCTCTAACTGAGGCACGGCTGTTTTCTATGGCAGCAAAAGCAGCCACAATGAAGAAAAAATGATAGGGGAGGAGGGCTAATACTCTGGAAGAAAAAAAACATTCTAAATTTGTGAGAAGAAACTCACAAATTTGCAAGAAAAAACTCTTAAAAATTTGCGAGGAAAAAATTCACAAATCAGAAAGGAAAAACAACATTTCTGAGAAAAAAAAAAACAAATTTAAAAGTCAGAAAGATCCTGAGAAAGTGGGTGTATGAATAGGATTGTTATTTTCGTTTGTAGCAGGGTTAATTTGGAGGCACCAGAAGTTTCCAGCTGATGAGTTGATGTGAACTTGCTGCTCGTTACTGTATTTTCCTTATTTGATGGTGAATAAAGTGAGAAAGAGAAAATGTTGTAGCCATCCAGACAGAACAAGCTGAAACAAAACCTTCAGACTACTCATACCTGCAGTGGATGACCTTATTCAATTATACTTTTATACAGTTAGTAATAAAGAAATACTGTACATTTGACCCAAAATCACTGAAGTATCATAAGCACTTGTAGCATATTCATTCAGAAGAAAACGTCAAAGTGATTTGGATGAAGTGGTAAAGTTTATCTGCACCGTTCACCTCCTCACTATTGTTGTCATTCAAATCCAGCACTCTGCTGTGTGTAGATGTTCTACTTGATACATCCTGACCCAACAAAAAGAAGAATTCTGAGTTTTTTTCTTGTAAATGTATGCCCCCCCCCCANTCCCTCCGCTCCAGGTGCTTTTCTTTTTTTTTCATCTAATATGCCGTCGTATCTTTCTCTTGCATTCAGTTGGAATAGATGTCAGAAATAAGAATATATTCCAGCTAATACAGCATATACTAGCTGTACTGATTGATTACTAATTAGTAATAAACTAGTGCAGTGCCCGTTCAAAATGTTCCTGTTCAGAATGGGCCGGTGTGTGCCGCAGCCTGCCATAGTTCTGCACATCCTCATGAGCTAGCTTTGTTTGCTGTACGGGGTCGGGTTGAGACCGTGACACTGGACCAGAGCGTATCCTGCCTCATGGACTACTTTTTACCAGCACAGCTCAATTTGAGAACCATTCATCCAAACAACGTCACACAGCGTGACACTGCACGTCTTTGGGTCCTGAGCAATAAACCTGCTGAATTTCAGCTTCCTACATGCCGGGTTCTAGAGATGTTGGTGCCACAGACAGATTCCTGTCTTTATAATTAGATGATACAGAGGGTGTATGTGTGTGTGTATATATATATATATACACACACATACATACATACATACATATATATATATATACTGCTAGAGAACACAGCTCTGCTTCTGTCATTATCTGGAGTAATTCTGCTCTTGTACTTCTCAAATATCAGTGGAACTCTTGGTTTTTGGTATGTGTCATTACTCATCTCTCTCTCTCTCTCTCTCTCTCTCTCTCTCTCTCTCTCTCTCTCTGAGTTCTACCACCATACATTAAATCAAATATCAAATGCGGCATCCAGGCAACAGAATCAAAGAAAGTAAAATAATATCTTGTCCTTACCTAGTGAATGAGTATTATTTTTTTATTTGTAGGACTTAGTTTTAGGTCCATGAACAGCAAGTTCTGAGCTGAGTTTCAGATCTTCTGTGGTCATTCTAAAGGTTTCCTCACACCTGGTGAAATTCTCAAATCGGCTGTGTTTTCATGTCACACCTGCACATGTTCACATGCACACATAGCCCCCCCCNTTTTTTTTTTTTTTTTTTTTTTTGGAGAACTCATCCAGCCAAGAAGAATTTACCTCTTAAATTAACTTTACTACCACTTATGTGTAAACTCCTTTATTGGAGTGAGGTCAGAGCTCACCTGTGTATGATTCACCGTTTTCTCTCTTCGTCTGTATGAAAAGCAGACATCATGCTGGCAGGTATGATGTTGGCTGTTTGTGTGTGACTATTCTGGCTCTCTGCCCTCTGCTCTAGTTGAACAAATCACTAGTAATCTCGTTAAGGCTGCTGGCTGTGCTGTAAGGGTCTGCAGGGCGAGTACCACCACGTGAGAGATTTGCTATTTATGGAAATCTGAGATCCAAATCAAAGTTAGTCAACTATCCAGCATGTGGATATTTACGATTCAACTCATCCTTCACATTGATGTCGGTAGTTAAGTTTCCTGGGTAACCTGCTGTTCAACAGGATCAACAAAAAATGCTGTATGTTAAACTGACATGGACCCAGAATGATGAAGGGTAGAGGAGTCAGCTGATTCCATTCTGGTAATTTAATTAGATCTACTCTTCCTCTCCAAAAATCTCCATCAATTAGTATCTGAACAGCTGCTAAATTACCTTGCCTTTAACAATCTTTTTGCGCCTTTTAAGTCAGGGTTTAGAACTGTTAAAGCACAGGAACTGTCTTAAAGTGTTAATGATCTACTTTTTCCTTCCTGGTTTCTAATTTGGAATCCTCTTATTAAATCCTGTTCAGGAGTGGGAACTGAAGTTATCCCTCTTCCTTGTTAGTACAGAAACAGGGCAACATGAACCTCCCACTTATTCCTCCAGCAAAGTGAAAGAACACATGTCATGGGGGGTTAACAGCATGTGGTTACAACCCACCCACGTCCACAGTGCTGTTAACAGCTACAAGCACTGCTGGATCATCCAATTTAGAAGGAAAAGGAGGAAGAAATATCATACAACTGCAAAAATGAACCTTCTTCTCTTGAATGTAAACAAACACAAATGACTAATTTTAGGTCCTAAAAGATGGTTTATGCTTAAAAGACCATACCACCCATTTTGCATGTTTGAGCCTAATATATTACAATTTTCATACGCATAACATTTCTGACAATCATTTCCCAAAGTATATTGCTGGAACGGTGAATTAAAAATGTTTTTCCTACCTTCCAGACCTCCATTGGTTTCAGTTCATTCTGCTATTAAAATCAACTTGTTGATACTGTAAACGTTCTTGGGATAGGTAATCCATCATCACCAACAAGACGTGTATTCAGGTTTTTTTAGAAGTTATGTAATTTTAGTGTTTAAGCTCAATAAAAAGCGTGGAGTGAATGTATGCCTCCACCGGGGAATATAGTCCCAAAAGAAGACCTGCGTTTATGGAAAAATTTAAAGGACCGTGACTTCATAAGGCTGTGTAACTATTAGCAGGAGAAACATGGATTTTTAAGGTGGGTGTATCACTTGAATATTTGATTTTGAAAGATTAAGAGATTTAGCAAAATATCAGGAAAGCTGAAATACAGTTTTATCCTTTGGGAAATGATTGTCAGTAACGTAACATGTATGAAAACTGAATATATTAGGCTCAAACATGCAAAATGGGTGGTATGATCCTTTAAAACAGACATGAAAGTGGACGCATGAAAAATGTGATGTAACAGTGGCTAAAGAGCCGGCTGAGGAGGCAACATTTGATGGTCACGTATGAGTTCATACAACACTTGAAATTGAAACAATGCAGATGACGTCTGCGTGATGTAAATGAGCCTTCATTGATGATTAGACAATTGAGGAGGCATACAAGAAGCGGGAGAAAGGGACGGAAAAACAAACAATGGTGAACAACTTTGATAAGTGACTGCTGAGGAGGTGAGGAAGAAGTAGCAGCATCGATGATTCCTCCATGAGGGATTTTATATAGGGATTATGGTTGCCAATTCCTGGTGGGAGATGGCCTGTACTCCGGGGTCTGAGGAACATTCCTGTTACTTGAAGTGGAAAAATCCACATGAAGGCTAGAAAGAATACAAAAATGTGGATCCTGGTGGAGCTAAAGAGCCTCCGTACTAGCATACTGGTGTTGAAGTAAGGTTTGTTGTGCACGGTCATCATGAAAGCACGAGAACCATGAACGCCAGGACATGTAGCCGGCTCCGAAATGGACCGTCCACATCTGCACCATGTCCACACTAAACACGCACCAGGCCTAAGAAAAATGAATTCATCATTAATGTGTGCGGAAAAAGATAAAACCGTAAAGAACAACCAAATAGCTATTGGTCAAAACCCTATTATTATTAACAAACACAGGAACGCACTATGAAAGTAAAACTTGAATCTTTATTTACATTCATGTTCTTATTGAGCGAGTCATCAAACTACAGCATGTCTCTAAAGCCAGCATTGTCTCGCACCATGCTGGCATAAACTGATTTGTAGACCTTCAGAACATCCAGAGCTGAAGGGCGAAGCCTGGGGTCCACCCTCTTACACTCCTCGTGGATCTGAAAAAGATGAAAGTGTACCAAATCCCCTCCAGGCACCCTTCCCATCAGGAACTGTGTCACATCTGGGATCTTCCAGATGTCTGTCCTCTCATCGTATCCAGGCATCAGCTCGTCTGAAAACAGCTTCCCCTCTTTGCTGAATGGCCACAGCTGCTCGGGAGCCACGAAGTCCCCAGTGAGCTCCCGGTGGCCACATTTAGCCAACAAGCCCCTCGATGAGTCCACCTCAGGCAGAGCATCCAGGTCGTTCACCACCAGGTGTAGGTCAGCCGTCAGCAAGAATTGGGAGAGCGTTTTCTCTAAGCTGTTGGAATCGCACATGACCCGACACCCCGCTGGACTGTTATGGAGGTAACGGAGGATGGAGACGTAGTCCATGGCCAGCCTGAGCCGGACCTGCCAGGTGTTGTGGTGTTTGTTCCTGTCTTGTGCCAGCACAACCTCCAAATTAAGCAGGGAACCCAGTGGGTGGTACTCAGTGACAATGCTGTGATCCTCAAGACAAAAGCCCACCAACTGCACCACTTGGGGACCCTGGAGACCCTTCAACATGGACAATCCATGCAGGAAGTCCTCCAGGTATTCTGGAGAGGACAGCTTGGACAGAGCCACTTTCTGACCCCTCCATTCTGCCAGGTAGACCTGCGAAAGAAAGGAACAACAGTAACTGTAAGATCAAGACGCATTCTGTGGAGGTAAGAGTATTACAAACTATCTGTCACTGCATCCGCTGTCACTGTAACGCCTAATATTCCCTAATTTACATTTGAAACAACACAAACATCCTATCTGAAGTTAAAATATTATAGTTTAAACAAAACCTCACAGAGACATCATGCTGCTGGTATAACAACCAAAGCGTCGCTGATGTCACTCTGTTGTCACCGTGGTGACCAAGTATGATGATCTCAGTCATATCGGGAGCCGGGGAAGCTGCTCGCTGCAGCTAGCCTCTGGTGGAGCTTATCATCTCCCAAAACAAATCTTTAGTTCAGCATTATTTTAATCAGTCGACCAGTTACTTACAGTAACAGTTACGGTTTTCTCAACACGGATAGACAACCGTGCTCAGCACAGCAGAAACGTTTAGATAGGTGGGCGTAATGTTGTAGGAGTTCACTGATTGGTTTACTTCAGTTTTGTGACTCCGCCTCTTATAGCAAGTCATGAGCCAAAGGATAAGTTGGGTATTTTTTAAGTTAAACCTTTTATTTTAAACGTCTGGTGTAATTTTGTTGATACGGAGTATTTTCAGCGATCGGTGTGCAGTAATCTCATCTCTTAGTGGCTGCGTTTAAACACAAAATGTGCTGCTTTCACTTGCGTCACTTCCTGTCTGGTTTTAGCAGCACCACAGATGGAAACAGAGAAACAGTAACCATTTCCACCAGTCCAGAGCAGTGCAAAATGGCATGAAGCGGCCCTGGTAACCGTTTGGCCCTACAATGGAAAAGTGCCCTTTGTCTGCCTTCACTGGGTTTGAAATAAGATTTCATAATAAAGATTTGACTTTTAATGATTTTATGGAATTATTTCATAATTTATTGGTACTTGTGCACAAGTTATTTATTTCATAATATCATTTGTATTTATTTTTATTTATTTAATTTTGGTGTATTTGGCATTCCACACTCCCAAGTTCCCAAGCCAATGTCATTGTTTCATTGGCTGAGGCCAATCCCTCAATTTGATTGGTTAATTTTTGACCTTTGACATTTGTCTAAAACATTCATCTGCGAGCAGAAAAAAATCCACATGCGAGCAGAATCCAAGCGTGAGCAGAGAAAATGCACGTGCGCGCGCACAGAAAGTTACACAAAATCACAGCCCAAACTTGAGAGCATGCACACACGCACACACTTGACTGCTCAACCCCGTTTACCAACTTATGACAGTAACCTGATGTGTGAGGCGTTCTGAGAGCGAGGAGAGGTAAATCTGAGCATCATGGTTAGATTTGTAAGCGAGCAAAATAATGTTGAGCGCGCACAGCACAATTTAAGTGCATTTTTGTGTGTGAGTGTTAAATATTTTCAGAATATCTCTAAGATCCTGCTCTCAAATGTAATAGTGACGCTCTTGACATATGGCAGGGAATGACCTCCATATAATTCACATTCTGTCCACTCAAAACACACAAAGAGAGGTAAACGTGAGTGTGTTGAAAGCCCAGTAAGACATTCACATGAATAATATGTAGAGAACGTGTATCTCTCATAGTTACTTTCCCTCATCACAAGTTACGGTGGTCAAGGGACAAGCAGAGCTGTCCCTTGGCCACCGTAAATATACACATATATACACATATAAATATACAAATATACACATATACATATACACATATATACACCGTCCCTTGTAAATATTAATGCTGTTAAAGTAGCTCTTGTGGAGTAATGTGACTTATACTGCATCTTGTGTAGTAACAGTAATGATAAACAGTGTAGTTCCTAATTCTATAGTATTCCACATGTTTAAGGCTGGTTTATGCTTCACATGGACATGACAAGGGCGTGTAGAAAATATGACGTGTCTGTGGCCAAAAAGGCTGATCACATTTAATGTCACTCATGAGGTCATGCAATACTCAAAATTTGAAATATTGCGGTCTGCATGACATTGCGGTATCATCGACGACTGGCCAAGCGAAGAGGCGCAGAGGAGTGGGAAGTATATAGGTGTAAGAGAGAGAGGGAGGGATAGAAAAACTGAGCGACTGGCAGAGGAGGTGAGAAAATAGTTGTATGATTCTTCCATGTAAAGATGACAAATAGCTGCCAGTTCCCAGCAGGAGACTGTCCGTATGAGGAACATTCCTGTTTCATCAAGTGGAAAAAAATCCACGCAACAGATATATGAAGACGAGAAAGACGACCAAACTCAGAAATGGGGATCCTGGTGAGGTAAAGAGCCTCCCATAATCGTGTACTGGCTTTGAAGTGCACGTTCACCATGCATGGTCGTCATGAAAGCACTAGAACCATGAATGCCAGGACATGCGGCTCCGAAACCAAACCGTCTAAGTACACACCCGCGTGCACCAGGCCTTACTGTTCACTTTAATCTAAGATGCCTCTGTGTATTAATAACAATCAAAACAGCCAGTTTCAGTATAATCACATGACAATAGGAGCTCATACTTAAAGGACTATACCACCCATTTTACATGTTTGAGCCTAATATATTCAATTTTCATACATGTTACGTTATTGACAATCATTTCCCAAAGGATATAACTGTATTTCAGCTTTCCTGATATTTTGCTAAATCTCTTAATCTTTCAAAATCAAATATTCAAGTGATACACCCACCTTAAAAATCCATGTTTCTCCTGCTAATAGTTACACAGCCTTATGAAGTCACGGTCCTTTAAATTTTTCCATAAACGCAGGTCTTCTTTTGGGACTATATTCCCCGGTGGAGGCATACATTCACTCCACGCTTTTTATTGAGCTTAAACACTAAAATTACATAACTTCTAAAAAAACCTGAATACACGTCTTGTTGGTGATGATGGATTACCTATCCCAAGAACGTTTACAGTATCAACAAGTTGATTTTAATAGCAGAATGAACTGAAACCAATGGAGGTCTGGAAGGTAGGAAAAACATTTTTAATTCACCGTTCCAGTAGTATGCTTTGAGAAATGATGGTCAGTAACGTTACGTGTATGAAAATTGAATATAATAGGCTCAAACATGCAAAATGGACGGTATGGTCTGGTCTTTAATGGATGTGACAATTAAAGTCAAAATTACTTTAAATCTCTTCTTTAAATGTTAAGTTTTTGATTTTGAAGGTTAAATTTCCAAAATTATATCTCATTTTTGCATATTAAGGCAACCAGAAAAAAATCTAAGTTGAAATTTGAAATTTATTTCATCCTCTCCCTGCAATTTACTCCAAAATAAATGTAAATATATTGTTAAGTAGATGGGAACATGGACGGGAATGTGGATGGGAATGTGGAAGACGGTGTACCTTCTTTACGGCTCCCTGATCGATGAGCTTCAGCTTGCGTACTTCCGTGTTGATCTGTGGACACTGCAGCCAGGGGGAGCAGTTTTTCATGGTGGCCATTTTAAAGTGTAGAGGCAGACATCCCACATGAGAGGACGCTGGAGGCTGGCTGGTCTGATACAGCGAGTCCAGATATAGGTAGATTAAGACGTTACCAATNAGAGGCAGACATCCCACATGAGAGGACGCTGGAGGCTCGCTGGTCTGATACAGCGAGTCCAGATATAGGTAGATTAAGACGTTACCAATGAGCAAGGCAGCAAGGCACACCAGCACCACAGGAACGCCGTGTGAAGTGGCACTGCTGCTGCTGCGAGCCATGCTGCTCCACTTCTGCACTGCAGAACAAAGACAGATACCAATTAAACTGAGCTGCGAAGCTAAAGGACCATACCAGTGGTTTTGTATGTTTAAGTCCAATAAATACTACCCGCATGCACATTACTTTACTGTCAACCGTTTTCAAAATCATAAATTGGTATTTATTTCTTCTGTTATTTTGTCAAATTCCCAAAAACAAAATCAAATGTTAAAGGATCATACCACCCATTTTGCATGTTTGAGCCTAATATATTCAGTTTTCATACATGTAACATTACTGAC